>PVLD010002268.1:0-171035 GCA_004027595.1 Dinomys branickii
ATATTCTAAATTTTTAATCAGCATTTTATACTCAATATAATTTTGAGTTGTATTTATTACCAATTTCTTAATGAGGATAATTGACAAAATCACATATATACTTAAACTGTACACATTTTGAGGTATGTAGACATTGTGACATAATTACTACAACTAAGCTAATTGACACATCCTTCACTTCACATACTTGTAACAATTCCTCCTCTTTCAAGCATTTTTTTCTATTTTAAAGACAAAAGAATGGAAACATATCAACAAACAAACACATAAACCAGAATTAACACAAAAACAATAAAAGAAATACAGAATTATAGAGAAGATAGTAGGGAATTAACAATGTTTGCTGTATTACATAATGTTATCTTCGCATTTGTTACTCAGTTATATAAATAAAGGCACGTATGATTAATCAAACAGTTTTCTCCACATTCATCTCTGTTGTTCTCCTACCCAATCAGTCATCTTCCCTCTGATAATAAGTGTACTTTTTGGTTTTATTCATTCCCTCAGGCCCTCACACTGGGAAGACACATGGCTGCTTCAAATTATGCTGCAACAAACATGGGTACACACAAATTACTATGGCACTAGCTGGCAAAGCACCCAACCTCAGTGACAATACATAGACAGGCACCCAGGCACAGTATGATCAGCACCCCACTGAGAAGCCCTTGAGGCCCTTGTGGGTCTGGCTAGGTCTGCAGGGTCACCCCTGTGTACCACCAGGCTCTGTCCTGATGCGGTGCACCAGGGGGTCCAGTGGAGTCTGTGGGGTTGCCCCCACATACCCCAGGCTCCACCCTGATGCAGCGTGCCCAGGGCCTGGTCAAGTCCACAGGGTCTCCCCCGCGGACATCCAGGCTCTGCCCCGTTGCCGTGCACCCAGGGGCCTGGTCCAGGTCCTCAGGATTTTCATGTAGCCTGCAGGGAACCCCTTTTCCCCCTCAGGCTGCTAAGCTTCCTGTCAAGGCCCCAGGCATCCCCTCACAGGCCACTAGTATCTCCCTGCAGGCCACCTCTGACTCTTTGGAGGCTGTCCCCACCCAGCTAGAGGACCAGACCTGCCCCCTACTTCCAGGTCTTTGGCTCCTCCCACCTCTAATTCTCCAGTGCTGCCGCTCCCGCCCCTTACACAGCTGGTCATTGGGTGCACTTATGACACTGGGTACAAGCGGTGTGAGGTCTTCCCCTCCTGTGCTCACTGAGGTAGTCCAGGATGTGTACTAAGTTTAGTTTTTAGTTCTAGGAGACAATTGCAGGAGTTTCTTGGGTCTTCTCTGTAGAGTATATTGTCATCTCTCGGTCTCCCAGACTGCTGCTTTTCATATAATTTGTTGCTATGGGTTCATGCAAGGTTCATATATGCAAGTGGTATGAAGTCCCTCTTGGTGCTCATATTAGTAGTTTAGAGTGGGTCCTGAAGCCCGTGGACTCAGCCCTCTGCTGTCGGGAACACGTGTTGGGTGCGAGGGGCGCCAAGTCTGAAGGTGCTCACAGAGGGAGTTCAGGGTGGGAGCTGGAGCCCAGTGCTTCAGCTCATGTTTCTTGCTCGGTGTTGGAGTGAGAAGGGCGTGGGGCCATCTGTCCCACCTCCATCTGCACCTCTGTCTTACTATTGTGCTCCAGTTCCTGTTTTGTTCATTGACCAGATCCCCGGGAATTGCCATGGCCCTAGGGTCACTGCCACTGCTCTCTGCTGCTCTCTGCTGGTAGTTGCTCTCACAGGGGAGAGGTAGCAGGCCACACCCTGGGGACAGGCGCAGAGCTGGGTGTGGCGGACTGTGTAGTGGTTGCTTTGTCTGCAGCTTGCCTCAGGGCACTGATTAGAATGGGTTGTTGCAGAGTGGACTTCCTGCTTTAGTGGCTGTTGCACCTTTTCATCCTTAAGCTGGGTTCAACAACCCCTCCCAACTACCCCTGCTTCTTTTGCGGGCTGCGCTTTCTCTGCTTCAGTTTTGGCCCCAGCTCCACTCCCCTCTGGCTGAGTGGGGAGGCTCCTGCAAGCGCGGGCTTCCAAAGCTGAAGTTGGGAGTGTAGGAACGAGGGAGCGGGCCGAGGATGTGTATTGGAGTGGTGACTCCCTCTTTCTCCTCCTGCTCTTCTAACTGCACCATGGCAACTGCCCGAGCTTTTCCTCAGGGGAGGATCTTGTTTGCTCTTTCTGAGGGCTTCAGTTCTCATTTCAAATCCTTCCTGGGACCAGGGGACCCACTTCTCTGCTTCTTGTCTTTCTCATGTTGCTACAATCCAGTGTCTGGATGGGGATCCTCTGGGAGGCTCTTTCTCTGCTGCTGAACTAGTCGCCATCTTCCCAGAAGTCTTTGAAGCATTTTATAATAGCATAATTAAAAACAAGTTTTTAGAGAAAAGGAAAGATGTGCTTAAAATCTCACTCCCAGAGACAGATTAAAACAGTAAATCAACACTATTATAGACAATTTCTTCATTTCTTTATACATAAACTCAGTTTTGAAAACAAACATTGGCAATGCCCTAAAGGTTGTCTGGTAACCTGCTATTTCTCTTAACACAGTTAGTTAAGTGGACATCTTTCACCTTGATAAGTTCATGTCAGTATCATGATCTTATAATTTTATAACTAATAGCTCTTTTTCTCTTCCATCCCAATATTATCCACCTTTACATCCCTTCCTCCTCCCCTTTAATTTGCTTCCTCTTGTCTAATTACAGTCTTTCATCTGCTTTTGTGTACACTGGTACCATATCTTGGATGTGAAACACCAAAAAAACTAAATAGCCCAATCAATAAATAGGCAAATGAATTGAGCATACATTTTTCTAAGGAAGTGCAAATGGCCAATAGGCGTATGAAAAAATGTTCATCATCTTCAGCCAATAAGTGAATGCAAATTGAAACTACATTGAAATTTCATCTCACCCCAGTAAGAACAACTATCATCAAGAAAACAAAAAATAAACGCTGGTGCAGATGTGGGGAAGAGGAACCCTTCTACGCTGCTAGTGGGAGTGTAAATTAGTACAGCCACTGTTGAGATCAGTATGGAAGTTACTCAAAAATCTAAAAATGAAACTACCATATGACCTGGAGATGCCGTTCCTTGGAATGTATCCGAGTGAATTAACACCAGCATCAAGGGACACCTGCATTACCATGTTTGCTGTGGCACCATTCACAGTAGCCAAGATAGCAGAACCAGCCTACTTTCCCTCAACAGATGCCTGAGAAAGAAAATGTGATGTTTTTCAGCCATAAAATTAATGAAACGGTATCCTTTGCAGGAAAATGAATGGAACTCAAGATCATCATGTTAAAAAATAGACATGTTTTCCCTATTATGTGGAATCTAAAAAAGATGACATGAAAGTTGAAAGGAAATTATTATAAAAAGAAGGGAAAATGGGGAGGAAGTAGAGAGTGAAGGAGAGGATGACGAGGGAGTGGATAGAAACAGAATATACGCATATGTGAAGACTCCATATGAAGTCCAGTTTTTTTGAAAATTAATAGGTTCTAAAATATTTTAAAAGTCCTTTGTACTTGAGTATTAGTTCGTTAGTATAATTTGGTGAAGCAAAAGTATTGGTAAGAATTTATGTCTGCTTATTTTCCTTCTCTTGATGAATTTCTTATTTTTTAAAGTAAAACACTGATTGACGGAAGATTGCATACCAGGTAAATTAACTCCTAAATTGCATGTAAAGGAAAAAGTCTCTTAAGTGCTACACATCTGGCTATGATGGCTTTTGTAATTTTTTTCTTTCTAAAATAACTTTTTGAAAGAAACTGTCTAATCCAAAAATGGATACATTTTAAAATTAAAAAAGAGAAAAATCTGTGTGAAAGTCTTGAAGATTATGGATCCTTAGAAATGTCTACTTTTGCCTTCCTATATGGACAATTGAGTTCCTTATATTCTTAGAGGTCAACTTAGCTGTCAGTCTGTCTGTTTCCTTCTTTGTCACTTTCATACGTCTGTATGTTCTCTGATATATGAACCAGCTTAAGATTTACTGATACCCCTGAGTGTGATTAAGACATTATTGAGATGCCTAGAAGTTGTACATATTGGGAGAGAAAACTGAGGAAAGTATGGTATTTGAAAGATATTTTCTTAACTACATTATCGAACACAAAGTAGGAAGGGGAAGAGAAAGTTGAAACCTGTCAGAAAAAAGAAATGGAAAGAAAATCACCTGCCTACACAGAGCAGGTTCCATGTTGGCTTCTATTTCAATTAATGTACAGTTACCTGTTCTTTTCTCACTCATCCAAAACTTCCAGGAAATGGGGTCATTCTGTCTGCCTGCTTTGAAACTTCGGGTTTCTAATGGTGTCAACTCAATTACCCACTGAGAGATTATCTGTCGTGTGTGTCAGCCTTTGCAAATAGAGCTTTCAAGCTCTCATTGACATACGTAAACAAAGAAGGTGATAAAGACTCCTCCAATCACTTCACTGTTTATTTCCTCCTTGCTTCTGCAGTCCAGAAGCTGGGCTGATAGGCCAGACTACTCCCAGGGAACCTTTAACTTAGAACGGATCGGTTGTCTCACGTATTTTTTCTTTTTCGAAGCAATCACAGAGTGTTGTATTAGTGGACTTAATATCTTTAAATTGACTTTCAGCCTCTCAACCCATCCTAAAAGGGAGTACATAGCAACCCGCTCTCTATTTTCTCCTGTGTGTGCAATTGCAGCGCTGTGCCCGGTCACTGGCACCCAGCTGACTCCCAAAGATTTGGGAAGAATCTTTAGCCAGTGAAGGCAGCATTCACTGACATACACTGCCCTAGCTGCGGAAGAAAGCAGAGTTTGGAAAGATCTTCAGGAAAATCTCTTCATTTTTAAATTAATTTTAAATTTTCTCTTATGAAAATAAAAATCCAGCCTTTAGCTTTTAGGTCCCATCACAAAGAAGTGATCAAATATAGGTGCAGCACGTTCAAAGCCAAAGCGAAGCAAAGGGAAACAGCAATCAGTTTTCCGAAAAATCTGAGCACTGAAGTCAGCAATGCTCAGCGAAGAGTTAAGAGCGAAAGTCACATTTTCCATCGGTTCATGAAAGTGCTGTGTTGGCTAAAGCATGGTGAACTTCAGAACATCAAACAACCCATTCAGATATAGGTACAGATATATGTATGTACTGTACCATGTGCGTAACTCTCCTGGCTCATGTGAGCCTCTGTTTAATCAGTTTCTGTCTGTTTCTGTAGACAAAACTCAGTGAAGACAGGGACTGTATTTCTGAGCTCTGAATCTTTAAGATTTAGCCAGTTTCCAGTAATAGCAATGGTAGCTAATCTTTTTTAGTTTGACTTACTTGCTTGTTTTTTTTTTAAATAAAGATGGCAGTTTTGTTTTGTTTTTTTTTGAATGAGGATTGCGGGTCTTTTGCGCTACTGTGGTTAGTTAAGGTCTTGATAAACTAGTACTGTACTAGCAACGAGCCTCTTTAGTTTAGTAGAAGCCTCTGCTCAGAATGTTTGCAAAGGAAGTAGCTTAATGTAAAGGCTGTTGTGGGTTCCTGGACATTGAAGCAGATGAACTACACATATCTATATTATCAGGAGAGTACAATGATTAATTTTAAAGAAATAGTAACTTTGAGGAAATGTAGAATTCTTGGTTATACCCACAAGTTGGTTTTTTGTATTTACTAAAACTCAAAAGTGAACCAATGTATTTTAGCATTATTTATTTCCTTTAGCACAGGCTAACAACACTGGGTTAAAATCAAACACTTGGATTCTTGCCCTGATTCAATTCTCAAGTGATTGGATAACCTAGGGTAAATTATTTCACTTTTCCAAACTTCTCTTTCATAATTTGCAAAGTAGGGAGATTTTCGGATTCAGCTGTGAAATCTTATTACCCTGTGAAATAATTTACATGCTTATTCTTTTCTAGATGTAGCTCAGAATTCAAAGAAGGAAATGTTCTCTACCTGCCGGAAGATTACAGCAGAGATACTTGGGAAGCTGTAGTTAGGAATGGTTCAGCGTAGTATAAATTAATAGTGTGAGACATAACAATGCATTCTGTGAGTAGCATGGACTATAAATTTTATGAGTTCCAAGGTGGATAAGATGGCTATTTGTAGAGCAGGCTCACTGGGAAATAGCCACCCGGGAGTGGGAATGGGGTGGATTCTACGAAGCTGTGCGTGCTGTGCATGGGTGAGGGGAGGCAGAGACGCCTGGGCTGTGACATGTGTTTATAGCAGGCAAGGCCATTTGAAATAACATCACACATCATCATGGGTATGCTGGCTCCCAGCTGTCCAAGTGAAAGTGTTCTTAGCATTTTGAAGTTCTACTTCATTGGCAGTGCTCGTGGGCCAGTCATTGTAGACTTTTCCCAAGGCATCATGAAAGCTGGGGACAAGAGAAAATACTAAAGTACTGGGTGAAGGTCTTACATCCTTCTGCATGTTGATTACTTGCCATCTAATTAAAGCACGTTTATCTCGTTTATGGTTTATAAATCCTAACGTATATGTTTATTTCAAGTATATTTTTGATCATTTAACTTAAAAGGATCAGTTAATTCTTTTTAATTTTAGATTCTGAAAGATTGTATAGACTAAAAATGAGTTAAAATATGACTTAATATTAAAAACATTTTGTGATGTACACAATGTCTCTTTGGTTCATAACTTACAATTTTTTTGTGTGGGTACTGGAAATTAAACTAAGGACTTTGTACTTGCCAGGCAGATGCTGCACTGCTGAGCTATATCCCTGCCCCACAACTTAGAATTTCTTAAAAGAGATCAATTGTGTTTTTTGTAACTAGAGTAAGAATTTTTGTGTATTAAATTGCTTTTAAAAACATTTTGTATGCAAATAAGATAATAAAAAATGTGTTAGACATGTTTTTCAGGTTTTTCTGTCTCACATAGTATCACACACAAGAGTGTTCACATGTACTAGCACACCGTATATGTACTTTCTGTTACAGAGCTAGTAGAGTGGATGGGTGAATGAATTAGTACATTAATGCTTTCATGCATATCTAGATATGTATAAATAAATATGTGTATGCTTGGTCTGTTTGAATAGTTAGCTAAGTATTTTCCAAAGTATGTGCTATGAAAATGCTCTGTGCAAAAAGGTCTCCCTAGCCAAATAGATTTGGAAATGTGGACTGCATGTCAAGAAGTTAGTATATGTAAGGCACTGAATGGAACAAGAGTAAAGAAACTTACTTAAATTTATTTGAGCATTTCCAAAAGTAGTCGCTAAGAGTGGTTTAAATCTGCAGGCAAGTGCGTGCATGCGTGCATGCGTGCGTGCATGCGTGTGCGAACACACGAAGTCGGGGCAGTGGGCTGTCTTGGGCATGCGCGGTGGAGCCCAGCGTGGGCCGCGGGGAGGTTAGTGCCTGGTCACGGTCACGCTCATGATCACAGGCTCGTGTACTCACCACACACTTTGGTCACGCCGTCATCACTGTGTATCAGTGCAAAGACTTTAACAGAGTGGAGTAACATCAACTGAGTAAGACCAGGAATCCCACGCCCGCTTTTGGCTGCCGGCGCCTGCTCCTGGCCATCTGCGGAGCTCACGCTGCCTGGAGATCCTCTCTGCTCGGTGTCCTTCGTACTAATTCCAGGTGGCCACCCTTTTCAGTTTTTCCGCACTGTATTTATTATGCAAGAAAACACAACAGAGAAGTACACAGGAAGGTGACCATCGGTACAAGGACGAATTAGGCGCCAAATTCTGACTCTATGGATTAAAAGTTGTTTTTCTCAATAAATTGGAAGACACTCTGGAACGAGGTGACTCTGTGCGCTCCTTGTAGCCCTTTCTCAGGGGCGACGGGGCGGCACTCTGGCCATGCTCCAGCTCCACTCGGGGACGCGAGCCCGTGTGCTGCGAGCCAGTTCTAACAAAGGCTCTACCGCAGAGGATGAAGGAACGCGCAGAATCCGGTGTGTCTAGTGGTAGGACAATAAACACAGATAGGGAACTGAATTCAGACAACTGCCTTAGAATAGTTGTTTTCAAAGTAGTTGCTCAGATTACAAGATACAGGCATGAAAAATTGATCAAACGATATAAGCACTAACCTTTCCTTCAATGAACGAAGAAATTAGTAGTCTAACTATCTTGTATATGTATGCAAGATAGTTATGTATAGTTACATATGTAGTTATATATATTTATTATCTTCCAATTTACTTTGAAGATAAGCAATGTACTAACCATTGTTATTATTCCTTTTCTATCCTGGTTTGAAATTTTGTAACACTGTCATTACATTAAGAATGTAATTTTTTAAAAGAATAGTTATTTTGACTTTTCCCTCGGAAACGCACAGGGCCTCCCTTGCGGCCCCTCAGCCCAGCCGACCTACCGCTCCGGTCTTAGGGGATCTCCTGGTCTCCATCTGATGGGCACTCGGACTGCAGCTGGGGTGCAGGAGCCCCGGGATGTCCTGGTCGTGGGTGCATGGCTGTGCACGCGTGTTCCACCCCGATCACCACACGTTTTGTGTATAATTTAATGCCTTCAAAATAACCTGTGGGTCCTAGAAGCTTAATTTAAAATCTACTTTAAAAATTTCTATGAAGTTATTTAATTAATTAGAAAAAGCTATGTAAACACTGAAGGTTGTTATAATGGAACAGGCAAACTGCTTTACCGTTTAATCCTTAATTAAATATTGAACCACTGTGACAAAGTGGTTGGCACAGAGAGAATACTGAGTAAGATATGTGCTCAAAAGGAATAAAGAGGAAAAGTAAAGAGAAAAAGTCCCCACTAAAACGAGCCGCCTGTCTTTTGTAGTAAATAGTGGGGAATGTGTAACACCTGCTCCTGCTCCCGGCTACTGAGCTCAGCCGCAGTAAGGGTCAGCCACAGCGTGAGGAATCCGAGTCCCTTTGCTGTCCGCTGGTTCAATGGGGACTTTCATGGCAACTCGGATAGGTCACAGATCTCTTAGCTGGCTAAAGGCTGTGAAGATCCCATGGAGCTCTTCAAGGAAACCTAGTAGAAGGCCGCAAAAATAAATTCCAGTTTTATCCTCCTGTAATGAAATGACAGAAAGATGTTGTGACCCAGTTTGAGTTCGCATCTTGCGTTGTTGGACCCAGGGTTCGCTTTGTGGGGCTCTTGCTCAGACGTCTCGGTGAAAGCGCAGGATAACAAGCCTGGGTTCAGAAGCGGTGCCCCTGCCTGTTCAGAGCTGGTGCACGCGGTGTTTCGCACACTTTGCATTTGCTGATATCTCTTTCGGAGCTTCTGTTGTTTTACTTCTCTTGTGCAAGTGAGATCAAGCAGTAGAAAGGCTGTATCCATGGCTTTGGGCCTCTTCTAAATAATATAAAAATGTTTTAGTATTAAAAATTGAATGGAATTCGTTCCTTTCAGTATGCCATATCAGTCCGTATAACTTTGTTTCTAATCATCTCAATTAACCAGTGAGTTAAACTTAAATTTTACCCTTTTGTGAAAACATTACTACAGTGTTTTCAAAAGAGTTTATTAATTGCCCCATAAATTGGTGTTCTAGAGTAAAAGGGTCCAGAGGTCAGAGAGGTATATGGAACGGTGTACCTCTTTTTAGAGATTCCAATGCATATTGTTACATTGTCAAAAGCTCAAACACTCCCTGAAGTGAATCATTATGTTCAGTCCAGGAGTTTCTTTAGGGGCCAGGGATAAAGTGACAAAGATGTCTATCACTTCAACACACTTGTACTTTGGAGGGCTTGCTTTGATATCACTGAAATACAAGGATTTAGGAAATTAGCCTTGTCCAAAAGCTCTAGTTCATTTGAGGCATGAAATACAAAGAATTTAAACAGAGTGGTCTGTTGGGGTGTGTAGTATTTACATAGAATCGTTTTCCCTGTTTCCCTGGCAGTCTCCCCTGTCTGTCTTGGGGTACTGGTTTGGGTAAGTGAAGGGTGGGGAGCCAGGAAACCCAGGAAGTCTGGACCCTTGAACCTGGGCCCCAGGAGCCTTCGCAGACCTTCACCGAGGGCAGCTTGCCTGCCCACCACTTGGCGTGTCCTGTCTGTGTCCTTGTAGGGCCGCTGCTGCAGATGCTGCTGCATTGGTCAGCTTTAGAAATCTTGAAGATATTCACAGCTCCAGGGGTTCCTTTTCTCGCTCCTCTGGCCCTGCTTGTAGGAGAGGGAACTTTCCTTTTAAATGTGATCAGTTTATCTCCTTATCAGTATATCCAAAATATTTCTCACCACAGAACAGTTTATTTTTTACCTATAATGTGCTAGATACTGTGTTCTTCATGGGTGCTCTGCGATCCTCAAGGCACCTCCAAAAACAGCTACTAGGCAAGAAATGGTATCTGAGGTTTATATATATTTGTTCTTCTCTAGAATCTGTAATTCACTTTTTAAAACTCAAAGACCTTTAGTTTAAACAGAGAGGAAAGGAGAAAAGGGGGAGAGGGTGCCAAAAGCTTGCCGACGTGCTGTGACCATGTACCAAGTCCCCACAGGCATGTGATCATTGTGTACTACAGGCATGTACTAGCAGAAGGAAAAAAGACTTAAAGCCTTTAGTTAGGATCCAAGTAGGTTAGAGAGTAACAAAAGAGAAAAGTCCACTTATTTCTCTTCTAAAACTCACTTTTATTTTTACTCTTTTACATAGTCTTTTTTTGTTATTATTACTGACCCACAGGATTAGTCATGTTGTTTGGCTTCCTGTTTTGCAGTATTTTGCCAACAGGTAACAAAACTGATGCCCACTGAGGCCATGGAGCTAATCGGCCTCCTTTCCACACCCCCACTGCCTTCCAGACCACGCACAAGCTGGGCACGGACAGACGTGGCAATCGTCACTGAGGTCTGGCTGCTGAAGGAGTGTGAAGGTGGAGATTCTTGTTAGATACCTTCCTGCCTGCCTGCATCTCAGGCAAAAGTAGTAGCAGCAGAGTGATGCCTGGGGTTCTTGGCCACCCTTTTGGTGGATTATTAGTAGTAGCAGTATCATTATTGTTATTATTAGAAAGGTAGCATCTAATGGTAAAGCTAAACATTCTACCTTCCTTTATACTTAACAACTATTTGGACAGAACAATATTTCACCTGTTTTGACCTCAAATTTTTCTGTCTTCGGTATTAATTTGACAATGCATCATGAGCAAGGGCTTCGTAGCAGGTCAGGTACTATGGCCCTTCAGTTAGAGCAGTGGATACCAGGGTAAAGTCCTGAACCTACTGAAGCAGAGTGTTCTGCCCAGTTCCGGAAGCTTACCTTATAGCAATGTTCCTTCTGCTTTATTATCCCTCACGTGTATTCCGGGAGGAATATAATGACAGAGGTTTTCTAGGTGCTCCACTGGCTGGTTGATCTCATACAAGTTGTACTGGGGACTGTGGTGAATGCTTGACTCGTCCACGTGTAGCCCTTCCATCTTCCTTCTCTCTTTACCACCCCCTGAACAGTGCAGGTCAAAGGAAATCAGTTATATGTTAAAGATAGGCTATGTTTTGGTGTTCATTTTCCCATCTTTTCATTTTTAGCCAAATTGTGCCAACTTTTTAAAAAAATTGCTATAAAGGAGGGAATGTGGTAGGCGGAAATCCATATAAAACTTCTTATTAAGTCTCTAAGTTAAATTGCCTCAGAGTCTACATTAGGCCACCTGTTTCATTGTTCACACAGCATGTGGAAGAAATCAGCTTAATGTGCCAAAAAACTCAAGTTAATTTTTACTAATTTACTTTTTATTATGTTTTCATGTGATTGGCATTTCGTATTAATATTTTCTACTTTTTATATACTTTGCTCTTCATTTGTATTCTGAGGTGGCGTGGTCACATTATTTTAAGTGGTCGCAAAAGCTCAGTGCCATCTCTAACATTTGAGGAGATAATCTGTAAAAGGAATTGAATATAAACATTATTTGGGATATAAAACAATGTAAAGAACTAATTTCTGAAAAGGATACATTTTTATAATATGAGATTTTAGATAACGTCACCTTAAAGGCAAATCATTATTTATATTTTTATAATGTCAACACTTGCTTATTGATATATTCCTTCTATCATCTTAATCTGAGAGTCAGGACCTTATTATATTTGGATTTAGGGGCTTAATACAATAACGTAATGTTTATTCAACAGTGTGTTTCAAGAACTGTATTCCTTTTGAAAGAGGTTTTAGTGATTTTTAGGAAATTAGCAGAGTTGGAGCCCAGGCTTTGCTTCATTTTGCTTTTCAAAATCTCAGCAATTCTGGAAACAATATTAAAAGCACCGGGGCTGGTGGTCGTAGTAATTAACTCTTATACTTAGCTTTTGTGCATGACTTCTTGAAACAGGGTTGTTATTTGCATAGCCATTTGTCTGGTTAAAATCAGCCAGCTAAGGGATGTTAGTTAATGGAGCAGTCCGTGTAACGAGGTGTACTGGATTGGGAATTCCAGGGAACACTGTTAGAGACAGTTGTAATAACAGCACACCTAAAAGGATGCCTGTTTAAGTGTGGGAAATACTAAAGTGGAACTAAACCAACCAGTGTGCACAGTCCAGTCTTGAAGGATTTGTGCTCCCAGTGAGTCTTCTTTCCGATGTTCCTGGTCCAGGCAGGAAAATGTCCCTAGTCCTCTACTTCATTTTTCTGCTGGTTAAGCTTAAGCATTT
Organism: Dinomys branickii; assembly: GCA_004027595.1. Classification (NCBI taxonomy): domain Eukaryota; kingdom Metazoa; phylum Chordata; class Mammalia; order Rodentia; family Dinomyidae; genus Dinomys; species Dinomys branickii. Next base: position 12,614 of record PVLD010002268.1, read on the forward strand.
TTCATCTTAGATTACTCGCAGTTGTTCCCAGTGAAAAATGGCTTAGCACTTCATGTTTCAGCTGGACAACCCTACTTGACAGCTTGTCCTGGGTAGATCAGGTTTGAGACCATGGATAAATGAAGATTATCTTAAAAGGGGCCTCCACTTGTCTCATGGAACGAAGGGTAAAGTACGTTCCCTCCTTCCAGTCTCTGAAATGCCGTGTATTCTCCCCTCTCTAATCCTAGACACAGGTTTATCGAGGCTGGGGTCTCTCCATTGTCCTCAAACGCCACCTCAGATTCAAGTCTGCTAAGTGCTGGGAGGGGGATGGGGGCCTAAAAGCCTGCTGCTGTTGAACAGTTTATGGTTCTAGCTCCTCATCCTTTGTGTAGCAAGGGGGTGCACTCGAGTGGTCCCAGCTACTCCAGAGGCCCAGGCAGGAGGCTTGCACATTCAAGGCCAGACTGGGCAGCTCAGTGAGATCTTGTCTCAAAATTTTAAAAGGGCTGCAGAGGTGGCACAGTGGTATCACACTGACTTTGTGTGCACACGGCCCTAACTTCAATCCCTAGTATGCCAATGAGAAAAAACACCCTTTAAAGACTAAGCATTATTGTTTTCAGCCACATTTGGTGTGATTTTTCTGCCTAACTACTGGCTTCCTAATCAAGTATGTGAGTCCAAAATTTGAAGACACGTTTCCTTAGTTGTAACATACTGATTTCAGATATTCAGATATACCCTTTCTTGGAGTTGGTTTATATTTATAAAGTGAGAAAAGCCATTTACATGCTATGAATTTAATAAATATTGTATTTTGTTCAATAGTTTTACAGTATGGATTTGATTTACATTAAAAATATCCAACATTTTAATTCATGCTGACTGTTCCTAGAATTAATTTTCATGTCATTTGGAAGACATGAGTTTCACTCTGAGGTGATGATCTAGTTGACATTTAATGAGAGAGTGACTGATAAATGCGGCTCTGTCCCCTGATGGAATGACTAGTTGAATGAAGAAGCAGGGCTTTCTGGACCCAGTTAAAAATTAAATGGGTTAATTCCTTCATTTGTTGACACCTAATTTTGTCACCCCCCTAAACTTTTGGATAACTTTTAAAGTAAAACATAAAGACTTCTACATGCTTTGAACAACTTCATTTACCAAGGAACCCAAAGGATGTCTGGTTTATTCATTGTGCATTATTTCTAAGGCAAATAACAATATTCACTGTGTGCTATTTTGAAAACAGATAAGTTTCTAGATTAAATTTAGGCAGGTTAAGTGTGATTTGGATAATAGTTTTTCATGGAGCACGTGGAGGTGAGAAGGGGCTGTGACTCCTGAGGTTGAGAGAGGGTTCTTTGTCATGTAGGTTCCCGGGCCCCAGCTGTTGGGTGCTGGGATTGGCTGTCTGCACAGTAAACGCAGGGAGACATCTGTGTCCTTACACAGGAACAGAAGTGAGTGCAGCTCACCTGCAAGCTCGCAAATGTTAAGGGCCCAGGCTACCCTTCTGCAGGTCTACAGAGGCAAACTTTTAAAAAGAAACTGCTCCAAAGGAGGACAAGTGGGATGAGGGGAAAGAGAAAGAGAAAGAAGGGGATATGTGTGTGTGTGTGTGTATACGTATATATACACACACATACATATTTATGTTTATATAAGATACTTATATAAAAATATATATTTATATTTATATATATATATGTTTTTACATATTTTGGAATACACACACACACACACACATGGGATAGCTAAGAGAGTTGTACTACTGGCTTCTATTGCTTTATTGAAAGGAACAGTTAATGTTTAATTGTTTGATCAATCTTACATGCCTACATTTGTTTAACTGAGTAACCACTTTAAAGATAACAATATGTAATACAACAACCATTGTTAATTTCCTATCACCTTGTCTGAAATTCTGTAATGCTTCTATTGTTTGGGTGTTGTTTTATTTGTCTGTTTGTTTGTTAATGTGTTTTCGTTCTTTTAAAGGAAAATAAAAAAAATAAAACTTTTAAAAACACTTCAGCCTTATAACAAAACTGAGTAGGAAGTAGAGTTGTTCGCCTTGCTTCCGGGACCACAGCGGCACGTTCATTCCTCACCATCACTGACCCTGACTGCGGAGGGCTCTCCGCCCCCCCCCCCCCCCCGTGTGCATCACTCATTTCCCTGGGTGAAGACTGCATTGGCCCCCACGGTGTGGTTCAAAACTGTTGACCCCAGAACTTCTCTGGCCTGTGTTCTGTGTGTTCGTTGTTCCTTTCCTCCTAACTCCTGGCAAACAGCGATCTTTTTTCCGACACCCACACAGTTATGTTTTTCCTAAAATGTGGCAGAGTGGAACCGCACAGTAGTAGTATTTCCAGATTGGCTGCCTTCACTTATCAATGTGCATTTCTCTTTTCACGGCTTGGGCATTCCTTTTTAGCACTGAATGGCATTCCATTGCTGGAGGGTCCACAGTTTACTTCTCCCTGTACCTACTCACTTTCTTCCAAGTGTTGGTAATGTGGATAAAGCACTTAGGGGCAGGGTTTTGGGTGGGCACACGTTTTCCATTCATTTAGGCCCAGGAGATGGATATGTTGAGGCTGTAGTTAGCTTCGGAAGGGCCACTGGACTACCCTCCAAAGTGGCTGTACCATTTTGCATTACCATCAGAAGTGAACACAAGTCCCTTTTACTCCAACCCTTGTGATCATTCAGTGTTTTGTATTTGACCATTTTAATATTTGCATCGTGTTTCAGTGTTTTACGTGGTCTTGGTGTTTTGGTTTGAGGTTCACTGATGATATACACTGTTCAACATCTTTTCTATACTTACCATTTTGTATGTCTTTTTGAGTGAAGTTTTCAAGTCTTCTGCCAATTTTTTTTTTTATTTTAAAGAGAGGAAAAAAACCAATAAAGAAGATGCAGAATTTTGAAACAAGATGATAGGAAATTAACAGTGGCTATTATAGTGCATATTTTCTTCAAAGTAGTTGCTCAGAGTACCAGACACAGGCATGTAAGATTGATCAAACAATATAAGCACTAACTGTTCCTTTCAATGAACTAATAGAGCTTAGCAGTACAATTATCTTAGCTATCTTGTATCCTTGTGTCCTTCTTTTCCCCTTTCCCCCATCCCAGTTGTTCTTTCCTTCAAACGGTTTCTTCCCCTTTTGCAATATCTATTGTACCTTTTGGATCTTATTTACTGTTTCAGTTTCTTATACTAGGGAGACAATATGATGTTTACACATGTGAGTCTCATTTAGTTCACTTACGAGTATGGTTTCTAGTTGTGTCCATTTACCTATAAAAGCCTCATGTTTATCTTGCTTTATAGCTGAGTAGTATTCCATTATATAAAAATACCACATGTTTTTTATCCATTCCTCAGTTGATGGACATTTGGATTGTTTCCAAGATTTAGCTATTATAAATTGTGCTGCTATAAACACAGTGCATGTGTATCACTGTGGTATATTTTCCTTTCTTCTGGGAAAATACCATAAAGGGAATAGCTGAGTCAAATGGACCTCTAATCCTAGTTTTTTGAGGAATATCTACACTGATTTCCACCGTGACTGTACCAGCCTGCACTCCCAGCAACAATGGAAGGGTTCCTTTTTCCCCACAGCCCTGCCAGCATTTATTATTGGTCGATTTCTTGATGACAGTCATCCTTTCTTGGGTGAGGTAGAATCTCGGTGTTGTTTCAATTTGCATTTCTCAGGTGACCAATGATGTTGAACATTTTTTCATGTCTATATTTGCCATTTGTATTTCTTCATCTGAGGAGTGTGCATTCATCTCAGATGCCCATCTTTGGATTGGGTCTTTGAATTTTGGGGGCCCAATTTTTAAAAAATTCTTTGTATGTTCTAGATACAAGTCTTTTGTCTGAGGGACAGTTGACTAAAATTTTTTCCAAATTCATGGCTTTTCTTTTCACTCTGTTGGTGATTTCTTTTGATGCGTAAAAACTTTTTAATAAGATGAGATCCCAGTGGTTGATTTTTTGAAGTATTTCCCATGCAGTTTGGTTTTTGTTCATAAACTCTCTGCCTACCCTTGTATCTTCAAGATTTTGACCTACTTTCTCTTCCAGTAGATTTTAATGTTTCTGTTTTAATATTTAGATCTTTAATCCATTTTAACTTTAGTGCATGGTGATAGACTTGGGCCTAGTTTTAGTTTTTGGCATATAGAAAGCCAGTTTTTCCCATACCATTTACTAAAGATTATTTTTCTTCCAGTGAACATGTTTGGCCTCTTTGTCAAAGATAAGGTGGCTGAGTGTGTTTGTAGTTGTGTCTACATCATCTAATCTGTTCTGTTGATCCTCAGGTCTGTTTTTTTGCCAGTACCATGCTGACTTTATCACAGTAACTTTGCAGTGTAATTTCAAGTCAGGGATTGTGATGCCTCCTGCCTTGCCTTTGTTGCCCAGGATTGCCTTTGCTATTCTAGGCCTTTTCTGGTTCCAGATGAATTTCAGGAATGTTTTTTCTAGATCTGTGAAGTAACCTAATGGTATTTTGATCAGGATTACATTAAGTCTGTATAACAGTTTTGTGAGCATTGCCATTTTGACAATGTTGGTTTTTCCTATCCATAAGTAAGGAATATCTTTCCATTTTCTGAAATCCTCCTCCATCTCTTTCTCAGAGTATTCTAATTTTCAGTGGATACATCTTTTTCTTCCTCTGTTATATTGATTCTTAAGTATTTCATTTTTTTGGATGGTATTGTGAAGGGTATGGTTTCTCTAATTTCTCTCTCAGTGAGTTTGTTGTGTGCAGGAATGCTATTGGTTTTTGAGTGTTCACTTTGTATCCAGGTATGCTACTGAATTTGCTTATTAATTCTATGAGTCTTTTGGTGAAATTTTTGGGGTCTTCTGTGTAGAGTATAATGTCACCTGTGAATAATGATAATTTAACTTCCTATTCTTATTTCTTTTATTTCTCTCTCCTGTCTAATTGCTCTGGCTAATGTTTCCAGAAATACATTGAAAAGGAATGGTGATAGTGGACATCTGTATCTTGTTCCTGATTTTAGAGTGAAAAGTTTCACTTTTTGTTCATTTAGTATGATGTTGGCAGTTACTTTTTCATGGATGGTTTTTATCAGATTGAGGTAAAGATCATCTATTCTGATTTTCTATATGGTTTTGTATCATGAATGAGTTTTAAAATTTGTTAAAAGCATTTTCAGTGTCTATTGAGATGATCTTGTGGTTTTTATCTTTGGCTCTGTCAATACGCTGCATTACATTTATTGATTTGCATATGTTGAACCATCCCTGCATCCCTGGATGAATCCCATTGGTCATGGTGTATAATCTTCTTGATAATTTGCTGCATTCTGTTTGCTAGTACTTTATTGAGGAGTTTTACACCTAAGTTCATTAGGGAGACTGGCCTATAGTTCTTTTCTGTGTTGTGTCTTTTGCTGTTTTTGATATCAGGATAATACTTGCCTCCAGAAATGAATTGGAGATAATTCCTTCCCTTTTCAACTTCACTGAAGAGTTTAAGGAGTATTGGTGTTAAATCGTCTCATGGAATTCAGCTGTGAATCCATCAAGACCTGAACTTTTCTTTGTTGGTTAGTTTTGTATTACATTTTCAATTTCATTAACTGATACTGGGTTATTTACAATTTTTGTATCTTTTTTATTCAGTTTGGTAATTCATATGTATCTAAGAATCTGTCCATTTTTTCTGTGTTTTCTATCCTATGACAGTTAAATATTTTCAGAGTAAGTATTGATAATCTTCTGAATTTCCACAGGATCTGTAGTGATTTCACCCTTTTTATTCCTTATTGCATGATCTTGAGATTTTTTCCTTTTTTAGAAAAGGTTGCATAGGGGCTTATCAATTTTATTTATTCTTTCAAAGAATCAACTCTTTGATTCATTAATTCTTTGTATCATTTTCTTCATCTCCACTGCATTAATTTCTGCTCTGATTTTATAATTTACTCCCTTCTTTGGGCTCGACTTGTTCCCTTTATAGAAGCTTGAGGTTCCGCATTAGGTTATTTATTTGTGCTCATTGTGCTTTCAGTATATGAGAGTTCACCACTATAAATTTCCCTCTAAACATTGCTTTCATTGCATCCCACAGATTCCAGTAAGTTGTGTTTGCATTTTCATTTGATTGTAGGTATTGTTTAATTTCTTCTTTAATTTCATTTGTGACCCATTGATTGTTCTAGAGGGTGTTACTTAATTTTTATGTGTTTAGGGAGTACTTGTGATTTCTTTTGTCATTAATTTCCAATTTCATTGCACTATGGTCAGGTAGTATGCATTTCAATTTCTTTGCATTTCTTTAAGAATATTCTATGGGCTAGTATGTGGTCTATTTTAGAGAATTTCCCATGTGCAGCTGAGAAGAATGTGTATTCTGATGTTGGGTAGAACACTTTGTAAATGTTTACTAAGTCCATTTCTTCACAAGTTTGGTTCAGTTCTGTTATTTCTTTGCTAATTTTTGTCTAAGTGATCTCTTTGTGACAATGGAGTGTTAAGGTCTCCTGTCACAACTGTGTTATTGGTTATTTGATTCTTCATATCTATTAAAATTTGTCTTATATAGTTGTGTGCTCCCATATTTGGTACATCTATATTTATGATTATTATCTCTTCCTCTTGAAGTTTTCCCCCAATAAGTATGTAGTAACCTTCTTTATCTCTTTTGATAATTCTAGGTTTGAAGTTCACATTGTCCTCAAACAGAATAGCTACCCCTGATTTTTTCTGGGTTCCTGTCATGTGGAGTATTGTTTTCCATCCTTTGATTTTCAGTCTATGAGTTTCCTTTTGAGTTAAATGTGTTTCTTGTATACAGCATATTGTTAAATTTCATTTCTTGATCCACTCTGCCAGTCTGTTTCTTTTGATTGGCAAATTCAGACCATTTACATTAACGGTTAGAGCTGATATGTATTGGCTTATCTTTGTCATGTTATTTTCCTGCTGTTGGTTCCCTGCTTTTCCCCTCTGTTTAATTGCTTCCCCTGCTTTGTGGTTTCTTCTCATGTTGTTGAAATTGTGGTCATTTTTATTTCTTTGTAGAATATCTTTCAGTATTTTTTGTGGAGTTGGTTTCATGGCCATGAATTTCTTCAGTTGTTCTTTGTTGTGGAAGTATCTTATTTCTCCATTAATTTTGAAAGATAGTTTTTCAGGGTATAGCAATCTGGGTTGGAAGTTGTTTTCTTTCAGGACCTGAAATACTTCACTCCAAGCTTTCTTAACTTGATGGTTTGTGTTGAAAAGTCTGCAGTGATTCTGATGGACTTTCCTTTATAGGTGATCTGTTTCTTTTCTCTGATAGTTTTTAACATTCTGTTCTACTGAATTTCTGGGGTTTTGATTATGATATGTCTGAGTGTAGATTTATTTTGGTTAAGGCTAATTGGAGTTCAGTATGCCTCATTTACTATATGTTACTATATACTTACTGTATGTCAGATTATTTTCCCATGCTTGGGAAATTTTCTGCTATTACTTCTGTGAAGTCTTTCTATGTCATTTGTGTTGACTATTGCTTTTTTTTATTGACACCTATCAGTCTTATATTATTCTTCTGTGCATCATCTTGCAGCTGTTTGGAGTTGTTCTTTCCTGGTTCCTTGTTATTTTCAAGAGATCTTTCCTCTCATGGTTGCTAGCTGCAAAGCCATCTTCAAGGTCTGAAAGCCTATCCTCAGTTTCATTCAAATGGTTTTGCCAGCTTCCAGTTGAATTTTTAATTTCCTGGAAATCTCTTTGAATCTGTTTCATGCATTCTAACCCTTTCCCATGTTGCTCATTCAAAGTTGCCCTTACTTTTCGGCGCTCCTCTGTTTTTTATCTATATCTTCTTTAGATATGCTCAGGCCTTCTTTCATTATAGTTGTCATTTCTTTTTTTACCTGAGAGATTATTTCTGATCTGATTTCCTCTATAACCTCCTGGATTTGTTTCTTTACTTCAGTTGCTATCATTTCAGAAATTTCAGGTTTGTGGATTCCAATTTTTCCTATGTTGATGTCTCCTGAACTTGTTCTGAATGAGCTGAAGGTCTGAGATTGCATTTTCCTCTTTCATCTTGACTTTTTCTATTTAAAAAAATATTTTTTTTCTGTGATGATCCTTGTGAGTTTGGGTAGTAGGTAGCTATATCACTAGTATCAAAGCCTCTTTAGGAAAAGTCTGTTCTTCAGGGATATCTTCTGTGTGTCAGAAATTCTTGGTTTGTGTCTGTCCCAAGATCCTACCTTCCCAGTGAATTGAGCGTGGGATGCTGTTTTCTGTTTGGCTCTGTCCTCAGTCTTTAGGTATAGGGCTGTGCTGAGGTTATTATCCCAGAGCTTTCCAATATTGTTACCCAAGGGAGAACAAGTGATTGCAACAGATATGACATCCTAGCTACAGTAGTACAACTAGCAATAATGAGAGCATCAAGCAAAATTTAGAAATTGACAAAATGTGGTATCTATTAATTTTGTACTTTAGACCAAAGGAGCAAAGTCTATAGTTATATAACAGAACCAATCATAAATTAGGAGTTTGTGTGTTTCCCCTTGTTAGAGTGGATTTACCCTGGGTTCCCCTGACCAAGCTGGTTGCCACATCCCAGCACATCCATGCTGGCTGCCCTTCCCATAGTGTGGGGGATGGGTCAGCCACCTGGTTCCTCTGGCCAAGCTGGTTTCCAGGTCCCAGGTGCTTCCTGTGGTGTAAGGATTGGGTCAGGTACCTGGGTTCCTCTGCCTGAGCTGGGTGCTGAGTTCCAAGGACTTCCCATGCTGGCCATCCTTCCCACAGTGTAGGGGGATGGGCCGGGCACCATGTTTTTCTGGCCAAGCCCCCAAGTTCCAAGTGCTCCCTGTGGTGTAGGGGATGGACCAGGCACCTTGGTTCCTCTGGCCAAGCTGGTTGGCAAGTCGCAGGCATTCCTGCACTGGCTTACCTTTTGAAGGTGTAGGGGGCTGGGCCAGGCACCAGGTTCCTCCCTCTGCCCATTTTTAAGGGAGCTGTTCATTTTTTTATTGCTCGTTGGTTTTGTTTGGGGAGCTGGGAATTGAACTTAGGGCCTCACACATGGTAAGATATGTTCTATCACTAAGTAATACACATTTAGACCCCCTACCATTCAGTTTTAGTATTTCTTTGCATAGTTTGGATTATAGTACTTTATCAAATGTGTCTTTGTCAATATTTTCTCCCAGTCTATTGCTTGTCTTCTCATTCTTTTAACATTTTTTACTGTGAAGTTTAAAAGCTTTTAAGTTAACATCCTATCTGTAGTACTTTGGGTACAGTATGAAAATCTAGTATGTGTACAGTTTGGTTCCTGTAAGTAGCATTTCCGTCTCCTCAAGCGTTTATCATTTTTATATATTAATGGCTTTCACACACTTCTCTTCTTGTGATTTTGAAATATGCAGCGAATTGTTGCAGACTGTAATTGCCCCTTTGTTGTAGAACAGTAGGGCTAATTCCTGCTGTCTGTTATCCACCCTTCCGATCCCCTCTTCTTCGTGGCCCCTAGTGACCACTACTATATACTGTACTTCTATAGGATCAGCTTTTTTACCTTCTATAAATAAATGAGAATTTTAATTTTAGCCCATTTTAATTTTAATAAAGTCTATCTAGTTTTTGTGTTATATCTCAGAAGTTATTGCTACATCTAAGATCCAGAAAGTTTTCTCCTGTGCTGTCTTCTAAGAGTATTACTGCATTTTACAGTTAGGGTTAGCACCGTTTGGGCTAATTTTTGTGGAGGGTATGGTCTATGTCTAGATTACTATTTTCAGTTTTTGTTTTTTATTGGTCCATGTTGCAGTAACAGTGATTACACTCGTTGCACACACATGGTGCATTTGCGTAACAATCCTCTTTCATTCCACTCCCCTTCTGTGCCTCCCTCACCCTCCATCTCTTGATCGCATTCCCCTTTGTAAAAGAGCTATCTCTCTATTTCTTGTTACCCATCTTTTATTTTGCTCTTTATTGATACTTTGAAGGAGAAACCAAGTGTGTGTGTCCAACTTATGTCATTTAACATTATGGTCTCAAGGTGCATCCATTTTCCTACAGATTGACTCAAGATTATCCTTCTTTATGGTGGAGTAGTACTCCACTGTATACAAAGGCCAGATTTGCTTCATCCATTCATTTGCTGCTTTTTTTCACCTGTAATGCTCCATTGTTCAGTTACCATTTGTTGAGACATGATCTTTGCTTCCTTGTATCGCTCTTGCTCCTTTATCAGCCACCAGCTGAGTATATTTACGAGGCCAATTTCTTGGTGCTCCGTTCTGCTCCACTGATCTGTCGTGTTTATGCCAATGATGTTCCTGCTGCTGTAGGGCTCTAACTAGTCGTGACTGAGGCAGTGTCAGTCCTTTGACTTTTCCTCTTTCTGTATTGAATCGGCTATTCTGGATTTTTGCCTTCCCATGTAATTTTTGAATCAGGTTCTCCATTTGTGTAGAATAATCTGCTGGGGTTTATGTAGGGGTGGCCCTGCGTCTGCAGAGGGGTTTGGAGGAGCCGACACTTTGGCGCTGCTGAGCTTTCCCGTCATACAGGCTGTCGTTCCCCTTATCTTGTTCTCCTTAAGGACGTCACCCCGAGTCATGCAGTTTTCCTCATATGAACCCTGGACATATTTTGTTGGATTTTTCTACATGTATCTCATCTCTGGGGCACTAACATAAATGTAATATGTTTTGATTTCAAATTTGGCTTGCTCATTGCTGGTATAGAGGAAGGTAGTTATAGTTTGTATATTAATTTTGTATCTTACAAGCTTGTTATATTCACTTATTAGTCCCACTGGGATCTTTAAAATGTTTTTTGGTCTATTCTGATTTTCTACATAAATGACCATGTTACCTGTAGACAAAAACAGTTTGGTTTTTTTTCCTTTTCAATCTCTTTACTTTTTAACTTCTTATTTTGTTATATTCCATTAGCCAAAACCTCTTTCATGAGTGCTGAAGGATGGCAGCTTGCTTGGTTTCTGATCTTAATGGGAAATTTCCAGTTTCACTGTATGATGTTGGCTGGAGGTTACTTAGGTCTTCTTAGTCAAGCTGAAGGAGTTCCCCTATGTTTCTGAATTGAGGGATTTTTTAACATAATGAATGACAGTTCAATTCTGCCAAATGCTCTTGCTACATGTTGTTATGATCATGTAATTTTCTTGTCAAGCTTTTCCTATTACCAATTATATTATTTGATGTTTTCATGTTAAGCCACCCCTGTATACCTGGGATAAATCCCATTTGGTGATAGGGTATAATTCTTTTACACAGTGTTTGGTTGGATTTGTGAATATTTGGTTGAGTTTTACATTCTCATTCATGAAAAATATCAGTCAATAGACTTTTTATGTCTTTGCTTTATCTTACTATTGGGGTAATGCTGTCCTGTAGTAAGTTAGAAGGTATTCTTTTCATTTGTATCATATGGAAGAGATTATAGAGAATTGGTATAAGTTCTTCCTTAAATGTTGGATGGAATTCACCAACAAATACATCTACCCCTGATGCACTCTATTTGGGAAGGCTGTTCACTGTTGGTTGAATTTCTTCAGCAGATTCTTTCTTCAGTCTGTTAGGTTTGTCAGCCCTTGTGTGAGTTTTGTGACTTTCAAGGAACTGGTTGGGTGATCTCACCTAGGTCATCAGATTTGCAAGGATGTAGTTGTTCACAGTGTTCTTTCTATCCTTTCAGAACCCATGGGATCTTCATGCTGGTCCCTCATTCATTTCTATGTTACAATTTCTGGCCTCTTCCTTTTTTCCCTGCCTTGTTAACAACTTACACATTTTAACTATCTTCTCAAACAACCAGACTTTGGTTTTATTCATCTTCTCTGTTGACTTCTGATTTAATTTCTGGTATTCTTTCCTACATTTTGAAATTTCCTCTACTTCTAGTTTCCTAATGTGGAACCTAAGATAAGTGATGTGAGATCTTTCTTCTTTTCCAATGTATGCTTACAGCTTTCTTTCTTCTTTTATTTTATGAAAAATAAAACAAATTTTCATAATCAACTAATAAGAGGATAGCAATAGTTATTATACTGTATATCTTTATCCTCAAAGAAGTTAGTACAAGACATAAACCAAAAAGATTCTTACAAAAAAGAAGGAAACATAACAACACAAACTTTCTTTTCACCCAGCTAAAATAAACTATTTGTATAAATGAAACTATTGTACATATATTGAAATATTTTTAAAACAACGGAATGTGTAACTCCACACAAGGAACATAAGTACTGCAAACATGGACAAAGGAAAAAGAAGGAAGGGATCAAAGAAAGCTTGGAGGACAGGGGAAGGGGATAGGGAAAAGGAACTCAGATGGGCCATGAACATGTAGCAACTTCCCACAAGAAATGTATGCGTGCTGTACTACTCACATGTACTAATAAAGTTTGAAAATTAAAAATATCTTGGACTTTACATCTGTCTGCTTACATTATTCCTCGGTCTTGTATGTTGTCTACTTTCATTAAAGCCCTTTGTATATTAATCATAATATGTAGAAAATTCCTTGTCTGGTAACTCCGATATTTTTGCCACATCAGACTCTGGTTCTGAGTCTTGTTCAGCCTTTACGAACTGTAGGTTTGCCTTTCGGAGCAGCTTGTCACTGTCTGTGATAGGCAGACTTGAGGCACTACTTTCAGTGGTTCTGTGGTCCTGTGACTGGGCCCTGATCCCTGGGTGGGCCTTGCCCTGTTGGGGGTGAGTGAACCTCAGCAGTGCTTCTCACACCCCTGGCCCCTTAGTGGGGCAGGATGGTGAGGGGCTGTGGTTGTTTCCCTTCCTTCCAGTTGCGTTCTGCTGGAATCCAGCATGCTAGGCTCTGGCAAAGTGGGGAAGAGGAGGAGGAAGAGGGGAAGGGAAGGAAGGGATGAAGAGGAGAGGAGGAAGAAGAGGAAGAGTCAGCAGGGGAGGAGGAGAGACTCTTCCGCTGTGTTTCGAACCCTCCTCTCCACCAGAAGCGTGGGGGTATTTTTCTCTGACACTGTGAGAAGCACGTAGTCTCCTGGAGTCCAGAGTGACTGGTACCCAGAGTTGGCGTTCTCAGGCCTGTTACCGTGGACATTGTCCTGGGTCCCCAGTCTCCTCTCATGGAGGTTCTCCTCTGTGAAGTTCTGATTCTGCATATCTGCCTGTAGCTCCAGGTTTGAGGGCAGCAGTTTGCTCTATGATCTCTGATATCTTACAAATTTAAGAATAATCAAAATAGCAGAGATTCAACAATGGTTGTTATACTGCATATCGTTGTCTTTAAATTAGTTCTTCAGATTGCCAGATATAATAATGCAAAATTTGTCAGAAAAAGAAAAATTTAAGTATTAACTTTCCTTTCAATAAACCAATAGACATCAGCGGTACCATTATCCCAGGTCTCCTTGTATATCCATAGATGTTTTTTCCCTTCCTTCTTTCTTTCTTTTTCCTTTCCCTCATCCCAGTTGTTCCTTCCCTTTGAGCAACTTCTTTCCCTTTCACAATATCTATCTTACCTTTCGAGTTTTGTTTACTTTTTCAGGTTCTTAGAGTAGAGAGACAATATGATGTTTACACCTGTGGGTCTGATTTATTTCACTTATGAGTATGGTCTCTAGTTGCATCCGTTTTCCTATAAAAATCTCAAGTTTATCTTTTTTTAAATAGCTGAGTAATACTACATTGTATACAAATACCACAACTTTTTTATCCATTCCTCAGTTGATGGGCAGTGAAATTCTGTATTGTTTCTAATTTTTAAAAATTACTTGTTATTCTCTTTGATCAGTCATGCATTCTTACATCTGGTAATCTGAGCAACTTTGTTGACAATAGCAATATGTAATGTAATAACCATTGTTAATTTCCTATCCCCTTGTGTTGAAATTCTATATCGTTTTTATTGTTTTTGTGTTGTTTTGTTTTTGTCTTTGTTGTTATTTTGCTGTCTTTTTTCTTTAAAGTTAAAAAAATTAAGAATAACTTGATTTTTCAGTTATTGAGCATTTTAATTTTTGTTAGGACAGAGTGGTGACTTTTGAACTTATTTTATGCTAGACTAGAACCCACATATCCAATTGCAACTCTTTATGCTTTGAGAGGTAGAGAAAGTGAAGAGTATTTAAGATCTGCGGAAAAGCACAATAGCCCTTAAAGCAGGATTATTATACTGACAGAAAAGTAAATTTGAGAAACAGTTGGAAAAGCGTCCATGATATCTTTACATATTAATTCTTGAGTGATCCGGAATAAACTTTGCAACCTCTTGGGGTCTTTGTATTCCTCATAGCATTGTTATGAGAGTAACGAGGCAGGGTTCCCTCTTTTCCGTTTCCTTTTCTCCCCCTTCTTCTTCCCGTCCACACCTCCCAGGTGTTAAAGAAGTGCTAGGGATTAAAAGCAGATTACAGTTTTCACTCTCAATTTCTAAAAGAAGTAGGTACATGTTAAGCTTTGTCATAATTATTTATTTGCATACAGCCTGTGAGAAAGGTCCAGTGGTGGCCCAGACAAAAGGAGGTGAGAAGTGTTGCTAGGAGAGAAGGGTGCGTGGAAGGTCTCATGGTGAGGTACCCTGGGTTAGGCCTTTGGAGAGGAGCTCTTTCCCAGCTTGGCAGGAGGCAGAGGTGTTGAGGCTGGTTCCATCAAGGCTGTATTCAGTGGGATGAGATGGGAGAGGAAGTTGTCAAGAGACAGCCATCAGCTCTGGGAAGGTCATGTCTCCATGTTTAGGTGTCGGCCTCCACAAATGGGGGCCCTAGCAGGTCCAGGGAAGCAACTTAAAATGACTGAGGTTTCCACATGGTCTTGTGACTTCACAGTGAACAGGAGCAGGGACAGCAGCTCAATTCCTAGTCGGTAACCTGGGAGAGCGAGCGCCTTGGGACCCCTGCTGGAGAAAAGTCAGTTAGTGTGAGCCTTCGTGCCCAGGCTCCCTCCTTTCCAGAGGGTGTCAGCGAAAGTAAGGAGCTGCGGATGACCCTCAGGTTTCAGCTTGGGGCTCTGAGTGGCAGTGCCCCTCCCTAAGGCAGAACAGAGAAGAAAGTGGTGTGGAAGTTGTCTGGGGCTTTTGGGGCATGTGACCTGTAAACAAGTTCAGTGAGTAGATCTGGAAGTCTGCAAAGTGAGCTGGAGGTAGACATCGGCTGGTGCCCGTGCCTACCGTTTTCTGTGGGCTGACACAGGAGGGAGGCCTAAGGAAAACGTGGGGAATGAGGCGTGAACCTGGCCTTGGGCAGGGCTGCTATTTTAGGGTGAGGTGGCAAGGGGTATAGGAAAAGCAAAGGGATTACTTAATTGGGGGAGTGTAAGGAGAGAGAGGCTTGAGGCAGTCATCACCACCACAGTAGTAAATGAGGCCAGGGGTCAAGGAAGGCACAGTGAGCAGTTGGGGTAGAGTTGAGTGGAAGTCCTGTTATGGAAGCATGAAGGGCAGGCCCAGCCTGGCATGTGTGCCAGTCAGGATTCCATTAGCTTGTGCATAGCAGGAAACTGAATGGTACTAAGCTGAAGATGTATGTCTCCTAAATAAAAGAAGTCTGAAGGCTGAGGACACAGGGGAGAGACGGCAGTTTGTGACATCAGGCACCTGCACTCCTGCCTTCTGCTGTGCAGGCTTGCAGCGTTCTTGTTCTTGGGCCCAGCGTGAAGGTGGCACTGCAGCCTCCTACCTGCTGTCAGGTGGGGCAGGAGGAAGAAGGTGTAGAAGAGAAAACCTCAGTCGTCCGACTTCAGTCAGTTTCTCCTTGTCCAGCCCTCAAGCAGGTGAACACACCTGGCTCTTAGGGGACAAGGGAGTTTTCTCTTAGCTGGGAATAAGAAGTCTAACTATGTGGTTTCTTATTACTCAGGGGAGTAACCCTTGACTGGAGGTAACTTGCAGTCTCTTCTCTAGAAGAGTTTACAATTTTGTGTGTGTGTCTATGTGGGAGGAGGGAGAGAGGGAGAGAGAGAGAGAGACCAAGTTTGTGGGATGCTTTACTAAGGAAAGGAGACCTCTACTAACATATTCTACATATAATCTATAAATTACATTTTGATATGGCAAGAAAACACTGAAATGACATAGTAATCCAAGTAATATCTTCAACCTATTACAGCATGTGGTCTGTGCAGATGGCTTTGTAATTGTTACTATTATCTCCTTCAACTATTTCAAAATAAAAGTACATTGTTAAAAATTACAGGGTGGATTAGGTTAAAAATATTCAACTAATATAGGATGTAGAAATTCTTCACTATTTGCAAAGCTAATACCTAGGGGACTTTGGAAGGAGTAAATGTATTTAGACAATGCATAGTATTTTCGATGAGAGTTTTAGAGTGATGTCCTTCTTACTGTGTCTTGGCTGGAGCTCTGCGTGTTCTGAATAGACTTACCGAACTCACTGACCTGGACTCAGCTGAATGATCTTTGCTCGGTCCAGTTTTTGCTGTGGTTACTGCTAACCTGCTTTTACCTTGCTGTGTGGTACTTTGGGGAGCATAGGGCCCCGGTCACAGACTTAGGTCACGGGAGCACAGAGAAGGGGGCAGAGCTTCCCCTCCAACGTCTGAGGGAGCTGCAGGGTGGGGGTGGGGTTATACTAGCAGCTGCTCAGGTGCAACTTGGATAGGTGCGTTTGCTGCTTCTTCTCGTGTCATTTGATCACAGAACAGTATTTCCTGAGTAACTTTGGGGAAAATCTTGAATCAGGATGTTTTGAAGGATTTTTCTAGATAGGAGGGCGTAAGTTTCAAGAACCTCACACTCACCTCAGCTCTTTTACTCGCTAGTTCATCTGACCAGAAGAGGTCCGCGTTCCCAGAAAGGGAGGAAAAGGAGCGTTTAAAATAGAACATTCTCTCATTATTCCAGTTCCTTCACTTTCGTTTCTCTAGGAAGTCAGGACACAGTTTGGTAACAGGAGGATTATGTAATCTTAGAGGAGGTGTTCTCGTGCAGAGCTCTGCTCAGGACGTAAGTAACGCTCCCGCAGCATCCCCGGACCTTCCACTCTATCTCTACTCTTTTGGTGATGGACAGTCACATTTCTCAATCCCCAAGTGGTTTATCTCCCAGCCCATAACATTTTTAAATAGCTCTAATGTTTACCAAAAATGTTCTTAGTTACTTTGAATTAAAATTTCCCTTCTTAGGACTTTAATCTACTGATTTAGTTCTATACTTTTTAGCTCTGTGAAAAATGGCCAAGCCCTCTAATAACTGACAATTTACTATTAAGTGTTTGAGCTTTTTCTTTTCCGGTTGCATCTCACTGACACTTTCAGTCATTGCTCATGACTTTTGTCTTTTTCTTCCTCATCTCTCTAGGTCAATGTCTTCTTTTCTAGCATTTGTAGTCTGTTAATGTATTTAAGAAGATTTTCAGCAAGGCTACCAGGTACTCTATTAATTCATGCTAAACTTGGAATCAGCTAACGCCTGCCTTTTCATATAAGTTGTTGTTAACTCATATTTGGCATTTCGTATCAGCTTCATGAATCAAGCACAGGATTTTATGTTTATTTTTAAGTTAATCTTGTCAGATTCAGCAGTCTTGCTGAGCGCCTTATTTTTCCTGGATGCTAATTCAGGAATGTAAATATATCTGCTATCACTTAGTTTTATTTTCAAATTTGGTTATTTGTTTGGGATTATTTTTCCCAAATCAAGGGGTTAAGTCTGATTTTCTCCATCTGGACTTAGGGAAGTCAAGACCTCCTAGTTCGCTTTCTTCTCCTTGACTTTGGCCCTCACCCTGTGAAATGTTAGGACAGTCGACTGGAAGCTGCGCGTCTGGAAATTCACTCAGTAGAGGCTCGTCTTGGGTTGATTCCTGCTTTTCTCTCTTCTCTGTTTCTCTCTTTGATCTACTGGTTATTTGAGCTTATTATATGGATATACAACTGGAAAATGCATTTTAGATATAAAAATCACTGGAGAATCAGAATCATTTCATCTAAATTTGAAAAATATTGTTTTTTACTTTCTAGTATTTAAAAAAATTGGTGGGCTTTTAACTTAATTTTTTGGCTGCTAAATACTGTAGTCCAGAGCTTTTCATAGTAACTTAAATTTTAATTATTTTTTTTTTTTAATTTTAAAAGTAAAAGAACAAAAACACTAGCAAACAGACACAAAGCAGCAAAAGAACAGCACAAAAACTGAACTACAGATAAGGTGGCAGGGGACCAACAATGGCTGTTGCACTGCACACTGACAACCTCACAGTGTATGTTCAGGACAACGCAAATAGACACACAAGATTGACCAAACAACCAGTCATCAATTGTTCCTCACATTAAAGTGACACAACAGTGCAACCATGCTAACCATCCTGCACATGTGTACACACCCACATAGCCATCCCCCTCTGCCTGTTCTCCTTCCCTTCATCCCACCACTCCCTACCCTTGAGCAGTTTCCTTTCTTACCTCCCAATCCACACTCCCACCCCCAGGTTCTCACACGAACTATACAACACACTGTTTGCACCTGCACGTCCGATCCACTTAACCCATAAGTATGGTCTCCAATTGTGACCACTTGCCTATAAAAGCCTCAAGTTCGTCCCTCTTTACAGCTGAATAATATTCCATTATGTAAAAATGCCAGTTTTTTTATCCAGTCCTCTGTGGATGGACATTTGGGTTGCTTCCACGATTTAGCTATTACAAATTTTGCTGGTATAAACATGGGTGCATATATATCACAGTGATATGATGTTTTCAGATCTTCTGGGAAAATACCCACAAGGGGAATAGCTGGATTGAATGGGACCTCTAGACCTAGTTTGCTGAGGAATCTCCAAACCGATCTCCACAGTGGTTTCACCAGTCTGCATTCCCACCAGCAGTGCAAAAGACTTCCTATTTCTCCACATCCCCACCGGCATTTGTTATTGGATGATTTATTGATGCTGGCCCATCTTACTAGGGTGAAATGAAATCACAGTGTTGTTTTTATTTGCATTTCTTGAATCACTAAAGATGTGGAACATTTTCTCATATATTTATTTGCCATTTGTATTTCTTTATCTGAGAAGTTGTATTCATCTCAGATACCCATTTCTGGATTGGGTCTTTGAATTTGGACAGGTTCATGTTTTTAATTCTCTGTATGTTTTAGATAGAAGGCCTTTGTCTGAGAGACAGCCAGTTAGGATTTTTTTCCCAATCTATGGGTTTTCTTTTTACTCTGCTGGTGATTTCTTTAGATGTGAGAAAACTTTTCAGTAAGATGAGGTCCCAGTTATTGATTCTTTGAAGTGTTTCTCTTGCAGTTTGATTTTTGTTCATGAACTCTCTGCTTACTCCTATGTCTTCAAGATTTTTACCTACTTTCTCTTCCAATAGATTTAGAGTTTATGTTTTAATGTTGAGATCTGTGATCCATTTTGACCTGAGTTTGGTGCATGGTGATAGACTGGGGTCTATTTTCAGTCTTTGCCAAGAGGCAAGCCAGTTTCTCCAGCACCATTTATTAAAGAGGCTATCTTTCTTCCAGTGAGCTTGTTTTAAATTTTAATTATAAAATGCTACATAGATGAACATCTTTCACTTACAAATGTATAAAGTAGGGTTTCTTCTAAAAGAAGTTTAAAATAATTAAAGGGAACTAGGTAAAAAATTCTTAATAAAATAGTATCTTAAGCTACTACTAATTAATGATTTACTTTCTTATGTAGAAATGTTTTATAAGCTATAAAGCACTATACAAATTGCCATTATTTCTTTGCTGTAGCAATAATATAATATCGAATAAAATCAATTGCATATTGATATGTAGAAGTAGGTGTCAATAATAGAATATTATATGAATGCCCTTTCAGCTACATGGAGAATTTTATTTGGCCATCATTGGTGCATATAGAATAGAGAATTCTTTTTCTGCCCTTACCCCTCTTCAGAAAATCCTCTGTTTTCCTTACTTATCTGATTTTCCTTAATGGCTGAGTTAAATGGTCCCTCCTGCCAGTGAAATCCACTTTATCAAGACTCTCTTACTATCGTCTTCTATTTGAAATTTTGACATTATACTGGCCGCATATCCATTGTATGCAGCATTGCATTATCAATGTTTTTAATTATATGTCTTGGCTCTTTATCAAATGTGAAAATTACTTGTGGATAGGATTTGTGTCTTGATTTTGTTTTGCCTAAGACCCCGAAGTGCTAGAACCTTACTAACTGTTGACAGTGATTAGCATAAGTGTGTATTTGTTACCTATCTTAAGATGTTTGTAAGGTAGATGAGTAGAGCCATCTTAGTGCTACTAATATGTTCTTTCCTGAGGCAAAGATACGTTACTTGGCTAGACTGCCACCAGCTCTGTGTGAGTGCATCTTAAGTTAATGGCGCTGCTGCTCTGAGCTTTACACAGAGAAATCAGTTACGCAGAGCAGATATGTACGAGCTGCTGACTAAAAGGAGGAATACCCCATCTCCAGTGCGTGCTGGTGATGTATTGGACCGAGGCTAGGAAATGGCTTAAGGTCTACTTCAAAAACCCATGTGATTCTGATTATTTTATTCAGAGCTTTAAAAACTAGCTGCAAATAATCATTTTTAAAAACAATGGTCACATATTTCTCTGAAAATGCAGAGAAAAATGATCCTGTGTTTTTCTTCATTTGAGGTTTTCCTTTGAACCCCTGCCCACTTCCTCCAGTGGTATAAAGATCTGGATCCTGGTTCACAAACAGGTGTTTTCTTCTGAAGAATCTGCTTCCTGCTGTGCCTCAGTGCTGAGGGTACTGCTGGAATTTGAAATGAGAAAAACTCATCCAGAGTTCCTTTAGGGAAAGCAGAAACCAACTATAAATATTATCCTCATTTAATGGTACATATTAATGTGGATACTGGAAAAGTGGTGATGAAGAAATATGTGCGCTAAAGACATCATCAAACACATCCTAGCCGGGCAAGCACAGAGGTTTGGCTGGATGTAATGAAGGAATGGGGCCAGATCGGAAGGCAGGTGGAGGAAGCAGAGAATGTAAAGTGAGTGGGAAAGGAAAGCCAGTCGATCTAGATGCCAAAATGGGATGTGCAAACACTACAGGGAAAAGTAATGGGAAGAAGGAGGGAAAAGAAGAGTGCTAGAGTCCAGAAGAAATTCCGGACAGGTTCCTTCCCGTTAGGGTTTTGTGGGGGTGTAAGCTTTCAGTTTATGTGGGTCAGTACTAAGGAGCGTAATTGCTGGGTGGTGGTAGGGCTATGCTCAGTTGTTTTGTCTGTTGGTTGGTTTAGTTTCTGAGGCTACGGTCAGTGTTGTAGGTGGCCAGACTGTTTTCTGCAGTTACTACAGCATTTGCCTTCCCATCCGGAAAGAGCACACTCAGCATCCTCACCTGCACCTGGTTGTCGTCAGTAATTACTTTCATTGTAATTACTTTGTAACACTTCATTCTGTACACTTTGATTACTTTGCGTGTACATAGATGAAAATGTGATACCGTAACTTATAAAAGTTTCATAAATTGTGACATACAGTTTATTTCCTTCTCTCTCTCCCTCTCTCTTTTTGCTCTCAGTAAACTTATAAAAGTCCTTCATAAAATCTACAGGTGGAATTGCACTAACAAAAGGTATATGCTTTAAAGTTGCAAGATTCTTAAGATCATTTTTGGCTTTTCCAAATTATAACTTTGAGAAGTAATTTGCAAAATAATTCTGCCTTTAAATTTTCTGTACAAAAGGTGAGAACCCTAAGTAAGTATTAATATACTATAAAATTTAACAAGAGCTTCTATAAAGATACTAATTTCAAGTATATAGCCCAATATTTATTAAAAGACTTGCTATCTTTTGACTTTGGTAAGTTTTGTGCTTCACTTGCCATTTTTCAATAGGAGTGTAATAATAACAGTAAAATAGAAGCAACAACATTTAACTAATAATTCAACTGGTTAAAAATAATAAAAGTTCAATCTTATGAAATAAAAAATCAATTGTTTCTGAATTGGAACATAAATTTAACCTGGTTAATTTCATAAGAAAAATGAAATCTTACCACTACATTTAATTTCTTCCTTATTTTTTCCCTTAGGGAAATTTTCTTTGGTTTAAGATAACTAGGCTGAATAAAATTTCACAGCCTAATCATTTTTAAACTATTGAAGAATATTTGGCTAATCATTGTACCTTGGCTACTCATATTAGAATGCACAAAAAGTTTTCATGGTTATAAAACTGATAAATGAAAATTTATTTGAAGAACATTTCTTTTTCATTTTTTAAAAACCTTGGTATAACCTCTACATCTAGTCTCATTCTATGGAGTTCTGAATTAATGCATTGCATTTATTGATTTGTATTTGGCTTTTAGGAAATTTCTTTGATTTTAGTCAGATCTTGACACCCACTAGGTCCTCCCAGCACCAAGCGGCTTCTGCCTGTTCTTTCCATTTGGGGAAGGTAATGCATTACTGGAGATAATATTATCTGCTCAGGTGGAAAAGCATACATGTCTCACTGGCTTTAAAGATAATTACAGGTATCTTTTGCAAAGTCATTATTGTAGGATGCTTTGCCGTCACCTACATTTTTTAAGTGAGTTCCTTCCCCTTGTATCGATCCTACTTCAGACTTAAAGATATAACCTGTCAGAAGAATATGAACTCTTCAGAAGATCACAGAAGAAATGCTTAATGTGCATTTACAGCAACAAAATTTTACTCACTCTATTGGCTTTTCTTAGTAATTCATATTGAGCTTTACAGTCCATACAGTTCAGTCATTTGACCAAGTCTTTCATGCACCTAAAAGTCATTTTAGTATCTTTGACTTTATACCTACCATCATTTTTTCCCTGAGTGTGAGAAGGGGCTACTTATCTTTCTTTAAAGCTACTTTTCAACCACATGAATTAAGCTGCATTCACATATTGTTGAAAGCTTAATTTGGGTTTTAAAGTGTTCATCATGGTTGTGGCACATCATTGAAGTCTTTCTACCAAGTCCTCAGTGGTTTCTACCCGTGTTGTATCAATGGTTCTTTGGCTGTTTCTGTAGTGTTTTACCCTATGGGTGGACAAAAGGACCTTGTGCTGATTGTGTGAGGTTCTATTTTTTGTATAGCTTGCTCCTTTAGGCTACTCTATCTCTCAAATTCCAGCTGCCTAAACTTTGTTCAAAGTATATTGATTCCAACTTAAGAGACTGCTCTTCTGTATTCCACATATTCTGAATGTGTCAAAGCTAGGAAAATGACGAGCCCAACCTAGCTTGTTCCTCTTTTTCTCAAGTACCGTAGACTCACACTCCCATAGTCTATGGCCTAAAATCAGCTGTTTTACATATTTACAGTTTCCTAGTTGTATACAGCCCAAATGCAAGTCCGAATCCACTAACTCCTCCATGGAATAAGTGCAAGCCTGGTATCTGCTGATGCTATGACATTGAAACAGAGCACAGGAAGTCTTCTAAGACCCGCACCCAGCATTAAGGCACCAGCAGTGTTTGAGTGGATAGAAAGGAAAACCTGCCCTCGGAGGGTAGCACAGAAAGCCAAAGATGACTTAGTCTGTGTATATCAGGTTCCATAGGGAGTGGGAGCCTGAGTATAGTTTTCAATTTGACTTGAGTAAGTATGATTATCAAGTGCACCCAGAGCAGTCAGTCCAGTGTATGCACTTTAGCTGAAAGATTGGATGGAAAATTTTACTGAATTCTATGAATAACTGTTTATGCAAACTGCTTATTTAATACTTTAATTATTTTTATATCTTTTCTTTTTTCAGTTTTACTAATCGATAGTAAACATTTTAATTTTGAACTTGTGTATCTGCAGAAGGAAAGTGTTTCTATTCCTTGTCATGCCAAAGCACTTGATTTCTAGCCCTTCCCCCCAACACCAGTTGTCTGTTCAACATCAGTGACATAGCAGCGAAGTACTGTTTATGCCTGGCTCTCCAGTTGTCAAATCTTTGGTTGACCTTCATGTCTGTATTAGTGGATGCATTTATTTTTGCTCTAGAACATTGCTAATGCTTAACTTATTATCTTCAATATCTGTACATATATATATATATATATATATAATTTATCTACTTCTTTATAACTGAGATGATAAAGAAATAGAAGTTGTAAGTATGATTAAAATAAAAGCTGTGTATTGACATTATTGTATAGTTTCATAGAGTTTTTTGACACCTTAAATCTGTTTCTTAACCTGTTAATGATGAGGAACATATCTGTACATATATATATATATATATATATATATATAATTTATCTACTTCTTTATAACTGAGATGATAAAGAAATAGAAGTTGTAAGTATGATTAAAATAAAAGCTGTGTATTGACATTATTGTATAGTTTCATAGAGTTTTTTGACACCTTAAATCTGTTTCTTAACCTGTTAATGATGAGGAACTTTAAAGAGACAGCTTTAGAAAGAGATTTCTAATTTTTCATGCCTCCTTAGCACCAGGTTGTAAACGCCATTAAACATTTGATCAGGCTGATCTCCTTTCACTGCTAATCGCTGCTCACTGGCCCCTGAGGAGCTGCTCGGAGGCTGCCAGCGCTCCTCGGGTTGGCTCAGCAGCTGACACCTGGCATTATCACCTCGGAGTCACATTTGGGCTCTGATGGACATCGTTGGCCAATGCCAGGGTTATACAGTAGCTCAGGAATAAGAGAAATCCTTTTTCTATATGCAACATGCATCTGAAAGGCACTTAGATATTTTTAAATTTTATTCATTTATTTTTATTTGTATCGGTATACTTTCCCAGTTCATGGTGTTTATTCCCCATGAGGAGCTGAACAGGTTAATACATGTGCATCACACACCCTCATCTCTGAGCCCGGCCACCCTCCTCCCCCACCTCCATCTCCTGCTCTCCTTTCCATTAGAGAAAGATCTCCCTACTTCCTATCGTCTTTTATTTTGCTATTTTAAATTCTCTATAGCTGATGCTTCACTGGTCACTAATTTGGGCTGTAAAATCAAAAGATAGGAAGTGGATGCAGTTTCGATATATACTATTTCCTTGTCAGTGCTGCAAACAACAGCAAAATCTTTCTAACAAAGGGCCCCCTTATATCTCATTATCACCCCTTTAAAATGTATTCCCTGACCTTGTTGTATTTCCTTTTCAAAAGAAATGAGAGAAGGAGTGTGTGTCTCTTGAGGACCTTTTATTAAAAATAAATAAAGCACCTAAATCTACCACATACAACTACCTAGGCATTAGGAATGAGTGTGAAGCACTTGTTTTGCTAACTTCTGTGTTGTAGAACAGCTTAGCACTTTAGTGAGAGGCCAGAGGATTCTGAGAGGATACTGTGTTAAAATAGGTGTCTAAGAGGGAACCAAAGGATTCTACAATACCCTACACTTGATCTAAAGAGTCATTCAGTCATTTAGACTTACTTATTAGCTATTACTAATTTAGAGTATGGAGATAGGTAAAAAGACAGTTAAAATGATGATGGTAGTTAATTTCAAGAGAAATGAGGAACAGCTGTTTTCTAAAAGTATTCTTCTTTCTTTTTTTGTTTTGTTTTGTTTTAGTACTGGGAGTCAAACTCAGGACCTTGCACTTGCCAGGCAGGCACTGTGCCCCCAGCTGTATCCCCGGCTAAAGGTGTTCTTCTACCCTGCCTCCTCTCTTCTTTTGTATACATAGTAAATTAAACAAAATAATTTTAAAATTACAAACGGGGATTCATTAATGAGTAGGTTTTGTGTTTATTTGAATCATTTTCTTTTCCCTTTCTAAATGAAAGAAGATGGGGGGCCGGCGATATAGCTCAGTGGCACAGCGCCTGCCTGGCAAGTGTGAGGTCCTGAATTTGATTCCTGGTTCCAAAAAAAAAAAAAAAAAGAAGATGGAAAAAAGCAAACAAAAACATTTGTCATCACCGCGGTTTTACAAAGATGGATGCTTTCCCATGTCAGAGGGCCCCATTCTTTGAAATTTCAGCACTACAAGTTTTTGCAGTATTAAAAGGGAAGCTGGCAGCAGACATGTTCTTTAACAGGTAATAGACCTAAATGAAAAGTAGAAATAAGATATTATAGTCAGGTTACTAGAGATGGCCATTTATTGGCAGTTGGACTTTTTATTCCATAGGCATTTACCTAGCAATATTTATGTATAGTGCATAACTCTGTATTCCTCACAGGAATACTCAGAGGCATCACTAAGGGTATCCATAAGTAACCCACATTCTAGTACATATTCTTGAAAAAATTATATGTTTTAAATTATATGTTACTATAACTAGCATGCATACTATAAAGGAAGTTCCTGACAAATCAGAAAGGTGAAAAATCCTTAAGAGTTCAGCTTTTTAAAAATGAGGCTATTTTTATTAGCCAAATTTTGTGAAATAATGATTTGTTTTAGAATTACACACACACACACACACACACACAAGTGATTTCTTCACACTCTTGGTATACATATATATGTATATAGAAAGACAAATTAGCTCTGAACTACAAAGACAATACTTGTCTTTCATCCATGTGTGATTTGGTGAATCTGTTTGCAGATTAACAATATTGTCTTAGGAAGCTTCTATTTTTATATCTTGGCCATAGTCACTAAGTTTCTATAATGTTATCCAGAGGAAGAAATTGTCCTTAGTTCATATAACTAGATTATAGAAGAATGGATGAAATAACTTCCTTTTTGGACTGTAAATTCACTCATTTCCAAAGATAGTTTAAAATTTGCCACCACTAGACACTTAAGTGACAGTTTTTGCCTATTTAGTTAAAAGTTAACCTGTCCTTGTATTGTTAGATGATACCTGATGACAAACGTGTACAGTGATGCATGTTGTTCAAGTGAATGGAAACAGTTCAGCTCTTTGTCAGAATTTGTAATTTTCACAAGGTAAATTTGAAATAATTTTATTTGGTGATGTGGCAGTGATATTTTTAATTTTAAAGTTCACTAGGCTGATTGGAAAAACTAATATTACTCAAATGTTCATACTACCCAAAGCAATCTACAGATTCAGTACAACCTCTGTCAAAATTCTGAGTGTTTTCACTGAAATAGAAAACAAAATCCTAAATTTTGTATCCAACCACAAATGACCCTGAATAGTCCAAGCAATTTTGAACAAAAAGAAAAAAATTGGAAGCAACATACTATCATAATTCAAAGCATCCTATAAAACTATAATAATCAGAACATTATGGCATAAATGGCATAAAACAAACACACAGACCCATGGAACAGAATAGATGACCAAGAAATATATTTACACACTTGCTGTCAATTGGATATTTATAAAGACCAGACTGTCTGTCTGCCAAGAACAGACAACAGGGAAGTGGCATTCTCTTTCAATAAGTGATGCTGTGAAACCAGCTATCCACATACAGAAGAATGGAACTGGGCCCTCATCTCACATCAAGTACAAAAGTCAAATCAAAGTAGACCAAAGACGAACACATGACCTGAAACTGTAGACCTGTTGGAGAAGAACAAAGGAAAATCTTTGTGACATTGATTTTAGCAATGATTTCATGAATCTAGTGCCAAAAGCACTGGCATCCAAAGCAAAACTAGACAAATGTGGTTACATCAACTAAAAAAACTGTTGTACAGCAAAGGAAACAATCAGAGTGCAGAAATAACTTATGGGAGGGAGTAAATATTTGAAAGCCAAGCATCTGCTAAGGAGTTAAAATTAAAAATATATAAGGAACTCAAAGCAGAACACAAAAAAATCTGATTCAAAAATGGGCCAAGGACTTGGATGGATATTTCTCAAAAGAAGACATATAAGTGGCTAGCAGGTACATGAAAACATACTGAGCATCAGTAAAAATTAGGGAAGTGCAAGTCAAAATTACAATGAAAGCTGGGTGTGGTGGCACATGCCTGTAATCCCAGCACTTAGGAGGCTGAGGCAGGGGAAAGCGAGTTCAAGGCTAGCATAAGATACAAAGTGAGTTGAAGGCCCGACTGAACGCACAGTGAGACCCTGTCTCACAAAAAAGAAAAAGAGATAATAAATGTCAAGGGCTGAAGGAAAAGGGAACCCTTGTGCACTGTTAGTGGGGATGTGTATTAGCACAGCCATTATGGGAAATGATGTGGAAGTTCCTCAAAATATTAAATCTAAACCATCATAGGACTCAGCAACTCCACCAGGCATGTATGCAAGGAAGGGACATCAGTGAGTCAAAGAGATGTGTGTATTCTCATGCCCACTGTGGCTTCACTCACACGAGGCAACATTTGGAATCAACCTAAGTGCTCATCAGCAGACGATTGGGTAAAGAAAATGATACGTGTGTGTGCGTGTGCACCTGCATAGTGCTCTTCAGCCTGAAAAAGAAAGAAAATCCTGTCTTTCTGACAGCCTGGAAGACATTGTGTTAAGTGAAATAAGCCAGGCAGAGGAAGCAGACGGCATGATCTGGATTCTCAAGAAATCAAACTCAGAAGCAAAGAGCAGGAGGGTGCTGCCGGGGTCTGGGAAAAAGAACACCAGGCAGATGCTGGTCGGAGCATACAGCACTCTGTTAGGAGGAGTAGGTCCCACAGGTCTATTGTAAAACCTGCTGACTGTAGTCAATAACAATGCATTATGTATGTGAAGGTTGCTGTGTTTTCACCACAGAAACGATAATATACAGGAGGTAGCGTGTATGTCAGCTTGAGTTACCCTTCTCAGATGTACACATCCATCAAAATATCACAGCATATACCATAAATAAATATGATTTTCTCAATTAGAAATAAAGTTGCCATTCTGTTGTCAAAAAAGTTTTAAAAAAATCTAAATGCCATTCTCATTTAAAGAAAAAAAACTGATCAAAATTAAGTCAAAGAACTAAGTGGGGAAAAATGTTTACAAGTACATCAGGTTTAATATTTTCATGTGGCCAGATACCTTTGGTCTTTGGTCAGTGCGGGTGGCACAAGCTTAACCTTTTGCCATTCAAGCTGCTTTCTAGAGGGCAGCGCTACTGTAGGAGCTGTCCCCCGGGCTGGGGCAGGGGGAGGGGGTGCTCACCCCCATGCTGAGTGGGCCGCGCTGGTGTGCTGTTCGCCTTTCTTGTTCTGAGTGTTCCATAGTAGTCAGCTTCACCTGTGCCTTAATTTTCTCTGTCCCCACCAGTAGCAGTCCCTTCTGTTTCCTTCTACTCTTTTCTATGCAGGTTATACATATTTTGGTACTTCTACATTTTAAAAATGAACTTGAGCATTTTTTCCTTTCATCAGTTTTCAAAACTATGTTTTCCCAGCACATGTGCAAGTCACGGTCTAGCCCCCTCTTACCAGGTCTTTAGGTGGCTGTTTCCCACCGCTATCATTTCCCCACAAGCATCGTTATAGATCACACTTGTGATTTTAGAATAAAATTGCCAAGTCAGAGAATAGAAAAGATTTACTTAATTTTTAAAATTGGCTTACCTGTTTCTAAGAACATGATATAAGCTCAAGGGAAGCAATCAAATGAAAGAAAAATTATGCAAGAAAAAGGTCTCCAATCCCTAAGAAAAACATCTTGCAGTAAAACATGGTTTTAATGCAGATTATCTCACACGCTGGGGGCCTGGGGTGGCACACGCTGCCTGAGTGTGTGCGCGGGCAGAGACTGTCTCTGGGAGGGCAGACCCGGCTGCGGGGCTCACAGTATGCACCCTTTTCCCTGTGACCTTTCACCTGCGGGCTGACCTTTCCTCCTTGCCGTATTGTTTCCCTGAAAAGCCGTACCATTTACACTTGCGTATTTCACCCTTACAGACACTGAGACTTTAATGTTTTAAAGCATTAGGTGCATGAAGCAGCAGAAGTTTAAAATGCCTCCTCATGGCTGTGTAGCTGAGCACTGTTCCTTAGGGCTGTTTGTTGGCTGTTTATAATCATTCTTATCTGACTTCTCATTTTCATACCTTGCTCACTATTTAAAAGCTAAGATCTTCCTATTGTAGTGGACCATTTCATTCATGTTTTTATGTATTAAGGATATTAGCCTCTTGTTACCCTATTACAAGTAATTGGGTATCTTGTTTGCTCAGTCTTTTACTGCTTTTTAATTTTATTTGATTCTCAGATAGCTAGTTAGCCATTAAACATTTTTGTGTATTGTTTTACTTCTATGTATGATTAATTCTCTTTTAATTGTGTATCTCTAAAAACTTTCATTTTGTCAGAATTCTTTGCAAAGTAAAAAGTGAAGTGCGATCCCCTACTCTGATTTCTTTTCTTTTTTTTTTTTTTTATAAAAGGTTAGAGTATAGACCTGTCTACCCACAAATTACTACAGGTTGAATTTATAAAGCCTGGTTGGAAGAGATTTGACTGTTAGAACTGGAGACAGACGGAATTTAAACTGTAGGTTTGGTCGTTGATGGTTGTCCAGCCCGTCTCCTAAGCAGGGGCGGGTGTGTATGAGCAGCTGAGGGTGTAGTCCCTAAAAGCTGTTTTACTGGGCATGGTGGCACATACCTGTAATCCCAGCACTCGGGAGGCTGAAGCAGGAGGATCCTTGTGAGTTTGAGGCCAGCCTCGGCTACAAAGTGAGTTCAAGACCACCCTGAACCACATAGTGAGACCCTGTCTCCAAAAGACAAAAAATCCCAAACAAACAGATAACAGCTGTTTTGAGGGTGGCCCCGCCTGAGCACAGACTTGTTTATTCTCTGTGGTCCTCCCGTCTTAACCTCAACCTTTGCACCTATAATGACTAGGAATAAAGAAGGTGCTGTGCTATGTCAGATATACTTTGTATTTCTGGCTTTGATTCCCTATCTAGAATGGTTGGCTGTGATTTTGATAACTCAGTCACTGGTAATGCAGTTTAAAATTAGGGTGAAATGAAGATATATGATCCATGAATCATTGAGACACATTTTCAATTATCAATGTAATAATAATAAAAAAAGACTGAATCTGTTTTTCACAACCAACACACGGTTGTTAATTTTTTCAAAGTATTCAGATCATATTATGAACTATTTGGTTAAGTAGCTACTCTGTACTTTACCAAAAGTACTTAAAATTTTTTAAAGATCATAAAACATAAAAAGGAAACGTTAATTCAAAAGCGTGTAGTTTAAATATTAGTTAATTCAATATTTATCTTTAAAATTTCCTATTTAGTAGAAATTGAATCCAAATAAAAACATTTCCTTGTTACATTTGTGATCTCATGTTGCTGCATAAGAACCATGTTGCAAGTTACTTGCATGAATGGGCGGGGCCACGCCCCACCATCCTGAACTCATTGTGTTCAACAGTATCTTTTGTTGCAGGGCTTTTCTTCCAGAACTTTCTGGACACTCTTCTTTCTGGTGGGCAGCCCTAGTTGCTGTCACTGCCGTGTGGGCTCCTCAGAACCGCACTGGGGACAGAAGGGAGTGCTGACGTGGGAGTGGCTGTGCCTTAGAAGCCAGTCCTCGGTGTGGAAATGGGTTGCTGGATGTGGGCGAGCGGAACCGTAACGATAGCTGTTACTACTTCCTGCACTTTCTAACCTCCAACAGTGCGAGGAAGGTATGATTCTCGCCTTTGACCAAGGAGGAAACTGGGACTCTGGGCAGCGGCGTCTTGTGCTTGGTGAGCACAGGTACGATAAAAACAGATGGGGTAGCTGAATTTCCCTCTGAATGTCATCAGTCTAAGAGGGAAATACCTTGACAGAAACCTCAGATGGTAATTTGGGGAAGCTGGTTTGGAACTTGGGACACAGACTGAAGGGATAGGTTTGGAAAATTCCCGGCATGGTGGTGATAAGCACAGTGTTGGAGATTTGCTGGTGTGTACTCTGAAGTAACGGTGCTGGAGTGAGTTTGTTGTTCAGCCGCGCACGCTGGACGTGGGCCCTGTCTAAAGGATGCAGGCTGCCTGCCTGGGCAGCGTGGAGTTTTCTTTCTGAACATGGGTGGATGAAATGGCATCGTCAGTGAGTTTTCTCAGCCCTGTCCTGCTCTGTCACCTGCTGGTAACTGTGACCTGCTGCTGCATAGGTTCCAGGGCAGGAAGGTGGGACATGCCCTGGGGAGGCGGCGGATGCCCCGCTTTTGTGAGGTGAAGCCCCTGTCCCCCCCCCAGTAGTGTTTAGACTCCCTGTCTCGGCCGTCAGAGAGAAAAAAGTGGGATTATTTCTTTGAATTTTAATTATAATTGGATATCCCTTTTCTATTTAATTAAGGAAAAGTTAGAGAAATAGATGAATGCCTTTATATTACAAAGGAGAGAATCTAAGGTTAGATGGAAATTACTGCTGGACTTTAAGAGTGAGGTCAACCCAGAGGATGCATGGTCATGGGGTGCTCTGAACTGCGGGGTTCTATCTGCTTCCCCATGAGCCTGCATCGGGACCATTTCCTCCCTTCTTGCTCTCAAATCCCCCTGTGCTAGCGCAGCCTTCCTGCTGGCCTTTGCCAGGTTTCGCCTCCTGAACACCAGATTGTGTAAGCTACAAGGTGGCTCCTGAGGCTGCTTCTTCTCAGTAGGGCAGCACCATCGCAGGCAACTTTGAGGCATCAGGGTCTCTCTGGGAAGATTTTGAAATTCACGCTTTTCAAGATAAAGTTGCTATAGTCGGGGGAGGGATCACATGACAGGGTCGGTAGCGGCCAGCGGAGAGGCAGGCTGCGTGGGGTGTGTGTGTTTGAAGAATGTGCAACAAGGTTCACCAGCAGGAATGTTTGTTTACGCATAGATATGTTCCAGTCCCTGGTCCCTTCTGATGTCTGCTGGGGTGAGCCACACTTCCCTGGGGGACCTGCATGCTGAGCTGTGTCCCACATGTGTGCTAAGGAAGGTCCAAGAGTTAAGAGGCGTTGACCAGTGTCCACCTGAAGAGACTAGGAGATGTTTCAGAACCACACCCATAATACACTGTACGTGTGAGCAACCAAAACAGGCATCTCATCTCTCAGGGTGCTCAGGGAATATATAAAATCACTCTGTCATAAGCACCTACAGTTTTGGAATAGGGAGAAAACTCAGTGCACAGAGCCATGAATGTGCATAGGCTTTGTCTTCTGGCAGATGCATGGCATGTTTTCACGAATACCAAGAGCATTGCCATTGCTGCCGATACCATCAATCTTAACCATCAAGAGTTGGCTTAGCAAGGGAAGTGACGCGGTTGTGCAGATCTGTGGTTATTGTTATGTTGCATTGTTTACTATAAACCTGGTTCAATATTGATAAATACAGTGTAGCAAAAACCAAACTGTGTGAGCTCACTGGGCACCAGTCCAAGATATCATTAAAAATACTGCCTCAGACTAATTTGGGTTTGTGAATAATATTTTAACAGCTCAACTGAAATTGAGCCACATGGTGTGGCTTAAAAATTCTGAATCCACAAGGTAATGAGAGTAGTGTGTGTGCCACACACTGAATATCCTGTATTTGAGTATTAAATTTATATGCAATTTTATATTAACTTTTCAACTATAAGCACCCACATGCTTACTATGATCTGTTATCTTTAGAGTTTACATAATGCTGCAAACTTGAATGCCTTAAAAACTAAAATATTAATGATTCAACAATCAAACCTGGAGATAAGGAGAGACAGCTAGTGTTAAAATAGATATTCAGCACAAATTTTGGCATGTGGCTCTGCAAATAGCTAGGGTTTACATTAACATTCAGCAAAAAAGATCAAAGGACATAAACTTGTTGAAAATATCCAATAAGTTAATTCATTTACTGTACTAACAAATTTTACCATACACTAGGATTTGGAGATTATTAATGTTTGGTTTTAAATTGTTGGTTATATTAAGAATCATAAGAGCAATGAGGTTCTTTTGGGGGTAGCACTATACTGAGGACTGAACCCAGGACCTTCACACTTTTGTTTATTTTGCGAGAGGGTCTTGCTGAGTCACTAAATTGCCTAGCTGCAGTCTGCCTGTCTCAGCCTCCAAGAGCTCTGGGATTACAGCCTTGTGCCATCATTTCCACCTGGGAATGATGTTTTGATTAAGTGAGATGTTTCAAAAGAAAAGGCTGTATTTAGATATTTCTTTCCAAAACAGACATATTTGTCTTTTTATTCCTGTGCTATTTTAATTAGTTTAAGTTTTTTCTGAACATAAATATTTACATTTCTATTGAAAGGGTATAGAAGGATTTGTTTCCTCTCTCTGTTGGTGTAGATAATATTTTTGCTATGGAAAGATGTGCATTGTTATTAGGATGAATTTTAAATATTCCTCTTCTCAATAAATGTTTTATTCATTTTTCAGGTTAGCACTCTATGTATATGAATATCTGCTCCATGTAGGAGCTCAGAAATCGGCTCAAACATTTTTATCAGAGGTATGTTTTACGTATTTTCTGCCTTGCGTTTTGATGTTTTATATAAATGAGTGAAAAATATACTGTAACAGTTGTTTGAAAAGCTGCTTGTTATATGTTACGTAGTGACTGCTCAGTTACCAGTGTGCATAAAGTACTCATCATTGGTCATATTTTTAGTACCCTGAAGTGTTCTGCCCAGGCCATTCAGGAACTTTCTAGTCAGCTTTGCAGCCATTTATTCCCCTTAGAAACAGAAAGTAGTCTTAGCACGGCAAGAATAATCCAGAAAGATAATTTTCTTTCAAAACAAAATCCACCATATCTCCATGTCTAACATTATCTTATTTTGACATTGTTCAATTTTGAAAAACATGGTTTGTATTTATTTATTTATTTTTTGCATGGATAATAGTTGATTGTTTTAGGAAGCATTTTTATAAATTTTTTTCAAGTTCTTGTTTCTTTTCTCACTTTTTAAACTTGGACTTTGAGCTTTCCTACAGTGGTATTTTTTCTTCAATCCACCTTACAAAGATAAAGGTGTTGAGTGTGTTGAGTTGTGTTCTGGGGCAGATGTATTGTATGCCAAGATACACTACATATCTTATCTCTCATTCTTTTAAGAGATTTGTGAGGCAAGCTGTATTTTGCTGTTTATCACTAATTGGGACGATCGCACTCAGAGAGCTCCTCAAGTGTCTCCCTTGAGACTCATTCACCTCCCAAACAAACACACAGGAAACAAACACACAGCCCTAGACCTAGTCAGCCAGTGTGAATCATCAGGGCATATTTACAGGCTAGGAACTTGAAAGGTTCAGCGTGGACACGTCAAAACCCAGGAATAGAGGCACTATAATGAAAATTTATTCAAATCAGAGCAGAAGCTGGGTTTGCTGAGCTTCTTGAAGTCATTGATAGGCAGAGCCTGGGCCTTCCCGTCTGCCACCTGTCCGATATTTCAGAGGAAGTGACTGAGGTGTCCTTCACATTTGTGTTCTTAACTGCAGCCAACTCACACGACATTGGAAAGAAAGTGAGGCCAGCTCCGGAGGTGCAAAATTTTTATTTTAATGTCATCGGGCACTTGATGGAAGGATTTTCTGATCTCTTTTTTGTACCAAGGACCGTTTTGAGTTAGTTCAGCTTGGTGGCTTCCTCTTGGCATCCTTAGTGGCTTCCATACTTAAAATATAGTATTACAAATACATATATTATTTTAGAGTTCTTTAAAAATACAATCCTTAGTGGATTCCAAGACTGTATGTTCTTACCAACATTATCAACATAGTAGTTATTAAATGCCATTCAAAAAGGACAATGTTGTAGCTTTTTTAAGGAAGTTCAGATACTGGGGCTCAAATGGGTTGTGTGGATTAAGCAGATAACTAATTCTGTAGTCCAAGGCTCTGAGCTCATTGGAAAATGATATAAACAATTTCTAGGGCAGTTTGGTAGAAATGGAATTAGAATTTCAGAAGAGATTCATACATTTTGACAAGTATTACTGTGATTTTATCTTCTCTGGTTGCATTTGGAATACAAAGCAGATCACTCTGAATTATAAGTCTGGCTCAGTTTCATAAGAGAAATCAGTTAAATTGAAAACAAACTGTTGTCAACTGGTAGATACAATGTTTCTGAATTTTGGAGATAAATATACGTGATGCCTAAAGCTACTCCTCACTTTCTAACTAGTCAAACTCTGAGCGACCCTGTGAAAACGCATCCTTATTACCTAAATAACCAATACTGGGGAATGGCTGAATGGATGATGTAAGTTTTCCACACCATAAAAGAATAAGTTCGATCCATTTGGGCTTGTATAGATGGACTGCAAAACATTGAGTAGTAGCAAAAGATGCTGAAGTGTCCCATGTACATGGGATCCCTTAAATATGAGACAGTACTCTACATTTTGTGGTAATGAACATTTGTGAATATAAAACATACTAAAATTCTGCAGGAATATACCTATACAGTAGTTGTTTTTCAGAGCATGGGTGTTAATTAAAGGGATCAGGGGATATTATTCTTAATTGCAGGATTTTGTACATATTTAAAATATAGTATGTGCAGATACATATTTTATAGTTCTTTAAAAATAAAAATAACAGAAAAAATATTCTCTAAAGTTATTTGAATTTAAACATGGCAGCCTGGGAGTGTATCTGTAATAGGCCGTTGCTGAGTACACTCTACCTTTCTTCATAACTGCGTAATTGGCTATTTCCTCCCTCACATTTAAAGTTTCTGTGCCCACTCCCTGCCCTGCTTTCTTGTTTGCATCATAGGCTTCTGCTGTCTGGGCTGCACACATTTTAAAGTAAAAAGATAGCATCATCCGATCTGTCTGCTGGTGTCTGCATGACACTGTCCCCTAACTGTGGACAATACAAAAGCAGAATGTAGTATCTTACGCTGTATACACTATTGAGGGTTCCTCTTTCTCCCAACTCTACTTGGAGCATGTGGAACATTTAAGGCTGCATGCAGTAGGTTGACCTCTGAACTAGGTTAGCCATACTGGACTATCTTATCTGAACCCTTCCTGCCCTATCTGCAGGTTTTTACCTCACTGAGAACTGTTACAAAGGGAAATAAAATAGTGAGACCTACTTATTTGTTTTATGATGATGGAAAGGAGATGGTAGCAGCGGTCCCAATCATTCAACTGTCCGGTCAATGTTCCTCCTCTGGTTCAAGGCAAAGTAGCACACTTCTTCCAATTTTGATCAACGAGAATAGGAATGACTGTGACCTTAACAGGCTCTTTGGCATCAGGATTTGAGGTTGCTGGCCCTTTCTCTAGTGTGGCCCACTGTTGGGGCTAAACTTGTGCGAGGTCAGATTGAAGTCCAAGACAGTGAGCCGTGTTTCTCAGCAGCCCCATCTTACTGGGCTTTTGCCTTTCTGAAAGTACCCTGGCCCTGAGCCATCAGAAATGAGACAGCTCTTGGTGGCTTTTCTTACTGATCAGATGAGAAGACATAATTATTGTTCTCCCAGCTCCTTTTTCCTTTCCTAATTAAAAACGAAACACTGGACAAAGATATAAACCATTTCTCTAACTAGGCTGTGCTAACTCAGTGTTAACTCTGATGCGTGATAGCCTTTAAACCACTATTTAAGTTGTCAACATAGTTTGTATGACTTCATTTTCTTGCTCAGAAGGAGAGAAGATTGAACATTCTTTGGACATTTTCTCAATAGAATCCTTCTGCTTTATCTTTATTTTCCTTTAATGTTTAACAACTACTAACTGAATGTTAAGAAGTCTTTCCAATTCTGTATTAATTTTTGCTACTTTGGATTCAGTAGAAGCTATCTTTTTCTGATTATATTATTTTAATATAAAAGCTAATTCTTGTTTATTCCTGAAGTTCTGCATGATGTTTACTCCTCAGAGTGAGGCTCAGTGTCCTTAACAAGTAAAATTAAAAATTTAAATTTATACAGTGTAGATTTTTCTCTTTCTTAAGGATTTTATATTGTTTATACCATATTATTAACTAAGAGTTAGCCTAAAATAGAAGTTTAAAACATATAATGGGTTGCTTCCTCAGATCTCATTAGGAGAGCTGTTACTGAACACCATAGACTCCAAAGTTCCACACTGTCTCTCTTTCACCTACCTGAAGAGAGAAAAAATTGTTATTATTTCCTATAATAATACTTGAGCTTTCATTTGGAGGCTACACAGTGTAGTGTGTAAAAGGATAGCTTTAGACTGGACTGCCTGAATATGAGTTATGTGCCGTGTCTTTCCTATTCATAGAAACAAGATAATCATAGTAACACTTTAGCATTGTGCTGAGGTTTAAATGAGTTCATGCACATAAATTGCTCGGAATGGTGCCTGGTATATTGTATGTGTCCCAAAAATATTATTTTAAAAAAGCTTCTTGAGCAACACTTTTGTGTCTTGCGTAGTTTCTTTCAGAGTACAGGTCTGTGTTCTCTTGCGTGCACATGTGTCACTTGGATGGCCGCAGCCCTCATACCTGCCTTTTGGTTTAGTGTTTGGAGCGCAGGGCTCCAGCGCTAACTCCCAGGGCTGTAGCACATCTCTAGGCCTCTCCAGCCTCTCCGAGCCTTCTTCAGAGTGCTTGGGGCTTTCTTTCAGTACCTGCTGTTCCTGCTGACTCTGACAGCCCCTCTCTGGTTCTCTCTCTGTGGCCAATCCCTCCAGTAACTCAGTACTCTTGTATACAGATTATTAGAGAACAGCAGGGGACATCTGAAAAGATCTAAGCACAATATGGGCAACAACATGACTTCAGATGGTAACCAGGCACAACTGGTCCTACATGTTTTGATCTTTCTCCCAGCATTTCTCCCTAGCTGTCTTCCCAAGGGTGCCATTTTTATTCTTCCTCTCTGATACCTTGCAACCCCTCTTGTCCTCTCCTTTTCTGAATCTTCTCAGACTGCTTCCTCCTGTACTGTTAGTAACCTCCTACAGTCTTGTCATGCAGACTATGGAGTGTTCGCTTCCTTTAAACAATCCTTTCCTTTCTCCCCATTCCTAGGGGACTGTCTTTCTGGGTCAGAGGATAAAACAAAAGCCAGTTACAAACATAGGAAGGGTCCAGAAAAGGCTTTTCCCAGCAAAAGAGTTTTCCGTAAGAGGACCTCTTCCTTCTGAAGCAAAGCAGCACTCTCTGGTCGCTCCCTGTGGCAATGGCAGGAGTGTGTAGCCTGTGCTGTCTTACAAGGTCACCACTGATCATGTGTGACAATTGAGTGTTTGTCACTTGGCTAGTTCAATGGAGGACATGTTCAGTCCCCCTAATTCTAGACCACAGGCACTTCCTGGGAGTAGTGGGCACCTTAGGAAGCAGCACAGTTTTATATGGTCCATTCTAAGGTACAGTCAAATTTTTCTTCCCATTAAACTTCCATTGGTTTCAGTTGTGGACTTTGCTTCAAATTTGTTTATTTTTATCTTTTGTATTGAGTTTGGTGTGTAGATGATGCACCTGTATCTGGGAAGTTTTAGAAAAATTAGTAGGAACTGTAGGTTATGTCTTGAGGTGACATCTTAAGGATTTTATCTAGGAGCAAACCCAAAGAGAGGTGCGCAGGCTCCTAACACAGAATCATTTCATGCAATCAAAATTTTTTGAATGTTGGCTCAAAATTTAAAAATCTGTAAAGATTTAGGAATACACCAAAAAGCTTGCAGCTAACCCTGCAGCTGTGCTGTTGGAGGTGCTGTTGGGATGGGTTTGCAGCTGCCAAAAAGTTCCATGCCGACCAGGCCAGCACCCCAGAAGGGTGCTCCTGACACGCAGCATCTCCAAGCCTGCTGCTGCTGCTGCTGCTGCTGCTGCTGCTGCTGCTGCTGCTGCTGCTTCACAGAAGCACCGCTTCCCATTCAGAGAAGAGGCAGGAGCTGCTCTCTTCCTTCTGCCTCTGATCGCCGCTAGGGTCTCCTGCTGGCAGAGCTGAGCAGGAAGCAGCCGGCAAGGAGGCTGGGGATGGGATTCTCGGATCCCAGCCCCAGTGCAGAGTAGAGTTTGGAGAGGTGGGAGTGGAGCTGAGAGGTGCCAGGCGGGTTTGCAGCCCCACTGCACCATGCTAGAAGCGAAGGAAGAGGAAAAGTGTGTGTGCGTGCGTGCGCGTGCATGCGCGCCCACGCGCGCACGCGCGCACACACGCGCGCACACACACATGCGCGCACACACACACACGCACCTACACCTGCACCTGCACAGATTCTTGTGTGCATGTACCGTTTTTTTCTCCAGTTGCACAAATGTTAGTTTACTATGCTCATTGTTCTCTGCTTCAAGTTTCTGCTTCCTTATTAGATTTTGGAAGCTGTGTGCTACAGATTCATGAAGTGTCACCATTCTTCTTTTAGGGTTATACAATATTTCATTCTGTGAAACGTCCCAGCACCCCCTCTAGGATGGCCATTTTTGTTTTTTATCTTATTGTCTCTTACCATTACAAACAATGCTTTAATTCTTTCATGTATGGAAAAATATGTATATAAGAAACAGGTTGCACATCTGACGTTTCTAGGATAAGTTCCTGAAGAAGCACTGTATGGGAGAGTATATAGTTAATAATTACACCATAAGTTATGTTTTGCCCCTGTCCACACAGCTTCTGTTTCGGATTCAGTGTTGGATTCTGAGTTTTTGTAGAAACACTGAAAACACTAAATCATGCGCTAGAGAAGCATAATCACCAACAAGGCCCTGGAGAAGTGGCATGTGGAGGGGGTGGTCCATGAAGTTCACAGGGAAGTTACAGGCAAATACAGCCCATGGCCGAGCAAATAATGGAAGGGAGAGAAGTGGGTTTTCAGCAGGAACAAACCTGAGTGCTGGCGAAGTGCGCACTGGGACCAGGAGAGTGGAAGAAGGAAAAGCGAGGAAAGAGAGGGAATGTGTTGACACAGGTCCCACTCAAACACCTGAGCAAGTCTCAAGCCCATAGAGCTCAGTTCCCCAGAAGATGCTTTTGTATAAACAGCAGAAGAAATGCTTCTAAGATGACAGCTGATGTTTAGAGGTAATTTCTTGCTATTCCTCAGCACACTAACCATTAATGCATATTGGTTATAAATGCAAAGATGAATATAATTTAAAAATGAAAGTCTCCCATTACCTTTCTCTAAACATTAGTTGTAAATTTGGTCTGATTTCTTTGCGAGACACATACTCGAGTGCACATTTTTCTTTTTCATTGGAATAGAAAAAGCTTTATACACGCATTGCTCTCCAGTCTTGCAGCTTAAAAATCCAACAAACCCAGTCCTCTGTCCTCGTAGACAGGTCTCATTGCTATACGGACCACACACTCTTCTGAGGTGTGTGAATGTCACACATGAGGTTTACGCTCACTCCTTCTGGGTGCCTTTCTGGCTCACTCTAACTCTGTTCTTCCTTACACCGCTGCGGTGGGTGCGGCTTGGCCCCCAGCTTGCTTCTCTCTTGGGCCACTTCTGAGCGCTGTCCTGTTTTCTATTCACAAAGAGCATTTAGGCAGTGATTTGTTTGGAGGCAGCAGTATCATTCACTCTGGAAATGTATGTCAGCGTAGAACCACTTTTCTTTAGAAAATACTTAAAGCTTTGAGTGTTGTTCATTCAATAGCTATCACAGGGTAGCTTCTGTGTTCAGAATGATGGACCCAAGTTCTAGCTGCTTCTGGCACAGATTTGTAATTTAAAGTGAGAAAGATGAACTGTATTCACTGTACAGTAAAATATATTACAAGGTTGAGAGCAGTGATGTATGTGAAGCACTTGGAGTTTCTCTAAGGAATAATAAGATGTAATGCTTTTAAAAATACACATAGATTACCTTCAGGTTCCTCTCCTGAAAGACCATAACAACTACAAGCCCTGCCAGTGGTTTCCCGGCCTGCTGTAGCTCCTGAAAGAGTGCTCGTGGGCATGCAGAGGAAGGCAGCTCATGTTGATGTTGAGTGGCGGCAGTGTGCGTCAGGCTGTGTGTGAGCCTACCTGCAGCGCACCCTGGCCCCAGAGCTGGTTATGGTCCTGTGACTGCCCCAGAACTCATCAGGCTCTCCTTGCTTTAATTAAGAGTAATGATTAATTAGAGGTCTGCTTCACCTCATAGGCATATTACATAAAGTCAAGATTAGCAGGGACGAGCTGTAAGAACACTATTTTGAAAGACCCACTGGTCCATGATTAGATTGACTGCTGGGACAGGGGATACTGCTGTGTTTGGGGGGCCTCTTTGAGATCCCATTCCTGTGCTCTTTCAGGAAGCCACCAGCTAGTGAGAACATGGTGAGGCAGAGATGGAGAGAAGACCAAGGATTTTGACTAAATTATAGCTTTAGCAGGACATTCGCATCTCATAGCAGTCTCATTAAGTGCTGTTCCTTAGTTTTTGGGAACCAATATGATATAATTGTTGATCAGCTGCAATCACCAGATAAAGGAGATGATACATACAGAAATTATTTTTGTTACTTCTTAAGAGAATTCAGATTAGAACCTGGCTTACATTTATATAACATGTTCTGGTTTATTGTTCATATTTAAGCTTCCTAAATTCATTAATTCCTGGAAGTTCTCCACGTGGCTCTCTTAAAATGCCTATCACATTCTAATCTTTAGAAAAATCTTCTTTGTCTTTGAGAGCAAATTACTTGTTTCCTCCAAAGCTGCCTTTGTTTATATTTCATGTACTTCAAACCCTATAAACTGCCCCCAGTATCAGTGCTGGCTTTCGCATCTCTTCCTTAAAGGATCCGCTGCGCGCGCGCGCATGCACACACACACACACACGCTCACACGCACATGCACACACGCGCGCGCGCACATGCACACGCACGCACACGCACGTGCGCGTGCGCACATGCTCACACGCACACATACGCACGCACACGCACACGCACGCACATACGCACGCACGCACGCACACACGCACGCACACATGCACACACGCACACACGCAGGGCGCTTTCTCAGTTCCTGTTTTGAAGGGCTTTTGTTGTTACTGTTCATTTGCTGGATATTTTCTAAAAAGCCACTGAGGATAAGGGCAAGAATAACTAACTGCTCCCATAGTGGATGATGAAAACCATCCCTTGAATTTTTATGAAATTTATAATTACAGTTGCTTTTTTGCAGTGTTAGAGGCTTGTGAACACATTGCATTTTGATACCTCTTGAATCACATTGTTTAAAACCGTCGCTCCCTTCACTGTTCACCTGTTGTCCCTGTGCCCCTCACTGCTGGCCTTGTCCTGTTGCGTAGCATTTTTCACCTTCTCATATAACTATGACTCACCCCACCACTAAAGTGTGATCTCGTTGGAAGAGTTTTTTCTCTTTTGTCCACCACTATCCAGTGTTTAGAAAGCCTACCATGTAAATGACCGCCCAGTTCTCCAACTTCTGTATTTACTTTGTAAAATGTATTTAGTCTGAACTGTTGAGAGACACTGCATTTATTTAAATTTTGATGGTGAGCTCTGAGTCACCTGTAATGCAAAAGATTGGAAAGTCAATATCACCATCTTTATTTTTAAGCTCATATTTTATGAAAGATACATGCCTTCTCCTTAAATCAGGAATTTGTTCTAAAACTCAGTGCTTAAGGTAGAGTCTGCATATTAAGCTCAATCTCTCAAAAATCCCTGGGTCAGTGACGAGAACCAATGTTCATACTGACATTAATGATGGTGATTTTGATGTGCCTTAAATCCCGAAATGCCTTCTGATTCACCAAAAAGAATGTAACTTTAAAAGTGGAATTCTCCTAGACTGTGTTACATTCAGTGAAATAAGTCATTCAGAGAGAAAAACAAGCACCACCCACTCTTACTTCTCTCTGGGAGCTAAGACACTTACCTCATGGGTACAGTGAGTGGAGAAGGGCATGAGCACCGAGGAGAGGTGGGGAGAGGAGGGCAGAAGATGGAGGCCCGCAGGTCAGGAGGGGCTGCTGCTCATGCTCGGTGTGTGGCACAGCAGGGAGATATGTTATTTGGATTTTTGATTTTTCCAACACAAAGCAATGACAGATGCCCAAGGTGATAGATATGCCAGTCACTCTGATTTTAACATTACACATTGTGTGTGTGTATTGAAATACCACACTCTACTTCTTAAATATAGAGATACATATAATCACTATGTAGTGAAAAAGTTTAAAAAATTTGAAGTTCAGTTCTCTTTATGATATTTTAGTAGTCATCTGAGTTCTATGTATATAATAAGTCAGTTAAATAGAATACTAATCTCCAAATGATCTGAAATAAAGGCTTAATCTTAAGTGATTAATGGTTACTTCTCTCATTTACACCAGAAGCATAGACAGTTCTTCCTTAGTTCTGACACAAACTGCTCTTTTTTCTAGATATATGTATGATTTCCACCAAGATATTTTACACTTTTCTGATTAGTAAGCTAAAATTGTTTGACACATACCTAAATACCTCAGTATTTTTTGGTGAAGATCGATGGAAGTTTTGGTGTTGACAGTGGTACAGGAGTAAGTTTTTATAGAAATGTTTAGCTAGGGAAAGGAAA
Organism: Dinomys branickii; assembly: GCA_004027595.1. Lineage (NCBI taxonomy): Eukaryota > Metazoa > Chordata > Mammalia > Rodentia > Dinomyidae > Dinomys > Dinomys branickii. The sequence goes on from PVLD010002268.1 coordinate 56,914, forward strand.
TCAATCACAGCTAACGTTATCAGGCATTTACTGCCTGTCAGTCATTCTTTTACATGGTTTTCACTAAGTAGTTTGTTCCTCACAACAACGTTTTGAGGGTTTTGAGGCCGGTATATACTGGTAGCCCATTCTGTGGGAGAGAAACTGCTTCAGAATACATATCTCTCCTCAGTTGACGTAGCGAGTACACAGGGGGGCTGGTGTCTGTACCCACACCTCACTCTGCTTCAGGAGGAACGTGTTTTTAATATTCTCACTTTATGAGGGGCCATGAAGTAGTGGTATGTCAGTCAAGGTCCAGACTCATTCATTAAAAACACATTAAATATTTCAACGGAGAAAATGTAATGTAGGGAAATATGTAAACAGATAGTCAAGAATCAAAGGGAGCACAGCAGTTAAAAAGTATAAAATCAACAGCTGCCATGAGCAGTCACCAGGGTCAGGTGGCGGAAAGAAGGAAGTTGTGGCTAACAAAATTGGAGAAGCCTCAGTAGATGAGTTTTAGGCCTCTAAGGGCGAGAGCAGAGTGGCTGCTGGGAACCAGGAGCTCAGCACTGACGTCAGCTGACGTCAGAGGCGAGGTGTTGCCCACGTGCGGGTGCCTGAGAGGGGACGCGGAGACTGGTTCTGTTTGTGTTGAAAGAAGCTGTAGTTGTTACAGTCACTGGGTCCATCAGATGAGTCCACCCCGACAAGAAGAGTGAGGAACAGGAAGCAGAAGAAGCCTCTTTTCTCCTTCCCACCCCAGTCTCCCTTACCCAGCTTAGGTCATGGAGCTCAACAGGAAGCCATAAAATGCAGACAGAGGTGGGGTACACACGGCCACCTCAGCATCCCAGAGGGCAAGGAAAAGGAGCCTCGTACTGACATACACGAGTGCAGGAACTAGTGGGCTGGAGGCAGATCAGATATTAATAGTGACAACTCTCAGAGACTAATTCAGTCCGTAAGTCATGGCGTGAAGTGAATAATCAGAAAACTTGGATACGTAATAATGTGAAAACCTTAAAAATTGACACAGTATTTTGAATGGAAAACTATTGCTTTATAATATTGTGAGGAAAACTATGAAAGTATTGAATAACTTTTTTATTCATTTTAGATAAGATGGGAAAAGAACATCACATTGGGGGAACCTCCAGGATTCCTACATTCTTGGTGGTGGTAAGTGTCTCAGTCTGTGTTTACTAGCTTGGTAATGCATACCAGCATGCCCACACTCTACCTGCTTATGAGCTCATGCTGCTATGTATATATATATTTTGTGGTCTTTTTGAGACAGGGTCTCGCTATGCAGTTCAGGCTGGTCTTGAGCTCACTGTGTAGCCCAGGTTGGTCTCGAACTCATAACAATCCTCCTGCCTCAGCCTCCCGAGTGCTAGGATTACAGGTGTGCACCCCCCCCCAGCTCATGCTTCTGTTTTTCATTTGCTAAAATTGTTATCTGGGCGGCAGCACTTTTAAGAAACAAATCAAGATCCCATTACTGTTATTTGATCTAAAGATATTACATCCAGTCAAAAAAGAACTGAAACAAGTACTGTGGACTCTTCAACTGTGAGTTATTATTTTCTGTTAGTTTGCTAGAGTTACCACAACACAGTGCCTAGAAATGGATGGACTGAACAATGGGAGTTTGTTTTCCCACAGTCCTGGTGGTCTAGACGTCCAAGGTCCAGGCGTCACAGTGGCTAGATTCTGAAGAGGGCACTCTGCCAGGCTTGTGGAACTAGCCTGAACTATCCATGTGGATTTTTTAATGGGTTTGAGGGTATTTTTGCCATAAGTAGTGGTACCTTTTAAAGCTTTATTTCCTCATGAGGCTTTGGGCAGATTTCTTTCTTACGAACCTAGTGAACTTTATTTGTTGTACACTGGCAAAAACGCTTATTCAGTGCTTTGTATGTGCCAGGTGCAGTACTCCAGATACTGGGGACACAGTCGTGACTGAAACAGATACACATCCCTACCCTGCTACTTGGGCACACAGACAGCTCAGTAAGCAGGGAGGAAGCTGGAGTTTGGGGGAAGGCGGTGAGTGCTGCGGAGGCACACACCAAACCCATTTCGCCCACTGAGCTATTGTCTGAGCTAAAGCTGCAGGTGTGTAGAGGAGTCAGCCAGAGAGCCGTGGAGAGATGGAGAAGGAGAAGACTGTGTGGTGCACAAGGACCTAGAGATGCAGGCAGAGAGAATGTTGCGTGTAGGAAGAGTGGGGACAGTTCCATTGTGGTTGATACTGAGGTGATTGTGTGCTTAGGGAGGAGGCTAGTTTAGTAAACCATGAGTTAGAGTTTGGTTATCTTGGTTACTTTTTTCTCTTGTTACTAAGACAAAATACCCAACACCCAAAATTAAGGAAGGAAAGGTTTATTTAGCTCTCAGTGTGTGGAGGTTTCAGTCCATAATCAGCTGGCTCCAAGGCAGGGTGCCATGGCACCCGTGCAATGGTTAAAGGCTGCAGAAGACAGCAAAGGCAACAAAAGCAAACGGGCGGTGGGGAGCAAGCCTGTTTTCCTCCCTTATATTGTAAACAGGCCACCCCTTCCTCCCCAGGGCAGATGTAGCACTAACACCACCTCCCTGCCCTCCTCTTTTGCATAGGATGAGGATGTTTACAAGGTGAGGACCCTGGCTCCCTGCTGAGTCCCTTAGTTAAACTTCTAAACTTCTCCAGTTGACACAATGTATCAACCATTACAATCTATCCCTTGTCAGCTTGGCAACCAGACACATTTCTCCAGTTTCCAGATATATAGACATGCTTATTCATATCATTTCACAGCTTGAACATTATATAACATAGTTTTAACAATCCTTAAGTAGTACGTCTATCAACACTACATTACATTAGAACCATAGCATTCCACCCCTGGCCATCCAGACTCATGCACATCCCTGTATACAAAAGGCATTTAGTCCATCTAAGGGTTGCCAAAGTCCTAGCAGTTTCAGCATTGCTGAAAAGTCCAAGTCCCAAGTCTCCTCCAAGATCTAAGGCAAAGTTTTAGCTATGAGCCCCTGTACAAATGAAAAGTTAAACACTTCCAACATTCAATGATAAGATAAACATTTTCATTCCAAAAGTTACAAACAGGGATACAAAGGAATGGGACCAAAGTAAGTCCACAGTCCAGCAGGGCAAACACCTGAGGCAATTCATGACAAGTTGTGAGCTCCAAAAGGCTTAAGTGGCTGCACGCCTACAGTAGTTCAGGTGGTCATAGCTCCAATGGCTTCTCTCTTAGCCCCACCTTATTTCCTCCTTACAGATTTTTCTTGAGAAAATTCACATTCTGGGCTTTACATATTTCTGGCGTTTCCCCTGCACCTTTCACTTCACACAAACAGCTTCAGGCAGTCTAATGTTGAAGTGGTAAAGGTCAGGGGCACACTGCCTGGCCTCCCCTGCCTTCTGAAATTGAGGTGGAACCCTTCTTAACCCCACAACTCTTGTGTTTTGCATGCACCTAAAACCAGCACCACGTGGATGATGCCAAGGTCTGCTGCTAACTAGAGCACTTGTGAGGCTTCCAGTCCCTCTGCAGGGGATGAGTGACTGGATCACTGCGCACTCTGAATCCAATTCTGAGGAACAGATTTTTTGTGTGGACGCCATTCTAGAACATGGTATGGCCACCACATTTTGGAACACAGTGCTCTGCAGATTTCTCCTCAAAGTCTTTCACCTTTGCAGTTTTGAGGCTGGAAAGGGTGGAGACTTACTCCTTCTTGTGATGCCCTCGGCAATATTCTCCGCTTCCTTCCCAGCAATAGAGATTTCCTCTGCTCTGTCTTTGCAGTCTACAGCTTTACTGGAGCTTACTTTTTGGCCAAACTTACCAACATTTTAAATCATTCTGCTGGGCTCTGTGCTCTTGATTCTCAACATAATCTGGCAGACAGCCCCCAACAGTAGCCACCTTGCTACTTTAACATTAGACTGTCTTCAAATTTCTTCTGCCAGATTAATTAGTCCACTGCCCTTAATCTCAGCCTTGGGCAAAATATTTGGACACAAGCAAAATGCAGAAAAACTTTCTGCCAAGACATAACACAAATCATCTGGAGCCAAGCACTCTATGCAGTCCTTCTTCCTAGGTGAAACCTCCTGAGCCTGGTCTTTACCAGCAGTATTTCTATCAGCCTTCTGATCTTCTGAGCTTTGACAAGAATCTCCCATATAGAACAGTCTAAAACATATCAGCTTTACTCTTTCAGGTGACATCTCTGAACTTTTCCAAACTCTTTCCACAAACCATTTCTATTTTTTTTTTAATTTTAAAAAAATAAAAGTACAAAAACATATTGACAAACAGACACCAATTAGCATAAAAAATAGTACAATCACAACTAATCTATAGACAAGGTGATACGGTCTCAACAGTGGTTATTGCTTTATCCATTGATATCTTCGAAGTGTAAATATATGAACCCATATACAGACATGCAAATTTAGTCAGACAATTAATCCTCTCAACAACAGAAAAAACACAAAAACCAAAAATCCAAAGACAAAAAACAAAACAGGCAAACAACAACAACAGCAACAACAACAACGACAACAAAACACCAATAGTTGCTGCTTTACATATTGATTTCTTCGAAGTGTGTGTTCAGGATAACACATACAGACATACAAGATTGTTAGCCCTCCTGCATATCACAAACCATTTCTAAAGGCTCTACAACCACATGGTCAGGTACAGTCACAGCAACGACTCTACTTCCCTGGTACCAAATTCTGTCTTGATTATTTTTTCTCCGGTTGCTAAGACAGAATACCTGACACCCAAAATTAAGGAAGGAATGTTTTATTTAGCTCATAGTGTGTACAGGCTTCAGTCCATAATCAGCTGGCTCCAAGGCAGGAGGGCATGGCACAGGGGCAACAGTTCAAGGTGGCAGAAGACAGCGAAAGTAACAAGAGCAAAAGCAGGGAGAGCAAGCCTGTTTTCCTCCCTTATATTATAGGCAGGCTACCCCCTTCTCCCCCAGGGAGGGTATAGCACTCACACCATCTCCATGCCCTCCCCTTTGCATAGGATGAGGATGTTTACAAGTGAGGACCCTGGCTCCGTGCTGAGTCCCTTAGGTGAATTATTTAACTTTTCTATGCCTTAGTCCCCAAGTTTAAATTCCAAGTTTAAACTTCTAAACTTCTCAAGTTGACACAATCTATCAACCATTATAGTTATAGAGATAATAGAGGATCAGGTCAACATCCACCCTACATCCTCATGCATCATCACTATCAAGTGTCATAGGGATGCACCAGGGTTACGCAGAAGCAGAGAAGCACTCAAATATATCTCAGTGAGTGGTAGAGAATGGGTACCTGAGCAAGAGTAGAATCAATAGAGAGAAGTGGGAGGATGTGGGACGCAAGATTGGAGCAGCACTGTAGCATTTGGTGAAGAGCTGAGCTTTGGAGGCACATTGGCCTCAAAATCCATGATATCCAAGTGGGGCTGTAGGGCAGGCAGCTGGTTACATGCGTCTGCTGTTCAGAAAAGAGGAAGACAGGTAAGAGAAGAAGCCAACTTTGTAGAGAGCATGCACATTAGTAATTTTCTAGAGATTAAGAGGAAGAGGAGCCTACAAAGGAGATAGATGCCCCATGGAGGAGCTGCATCGGAAACCAGGAAGAGTCACATCAGAGAAACTGAGAATAAGGGAAAGTTTCAGGAAGGCAGAGGAAAGTTTAGTTGTGTCGAGTATGGCTGAAGAATAGCATAGTAAGAGTGACTGTGTCCTGTAGGGTTAATGAACGGCCGTCAATGACTTCTGCAGGATAAGCAGGCAGCCAGTAGCCAGGATTCTCTATGGGAAGTTGGGAGTGAAAAATGTAGACATGGTCAGCTCATTGCAAAGACTCAGAGATGGGAGGTTTCTGCTCTAGATGGGAGACACATTCACTGTCTGGTGCTCACAAGAGGAGGCTGAGACCGAGACTGAGAATGCAGGCACTGGGGTAAGCAGTGATGTCGCCCCAAGGCTACCAGTAGCAGGGACATCGGGAGCACAGGATGGAAGGAAGAGAGAGGAGGGAACGGGCTGTGCTACCAGGGCGAGGAGAATGCAGGGGCATTTGGAGATTGATGGCAAGAAAGTCACCTTTTACTTGGATTCCAAGCAGGGCCTGAGCACTTCCACCTGGGGAGATGAAGGTGGTCATTGTGAATTTCTGAAAGTAAAGAATAACTTTTAAAAACATTTGAAATAATTCTGTACAGATGCAAAGAGAAAACTGACTAGGAACACACAAAATTCCAAGCGGTGCTGAAGGCCCAGTTAATATAGGTGCCCATAAATTCACTGTGACATCAGTATACCCAGTATCAGTATGGAACTGCCATGCTCAATGTGAGGAGGGCATCGCTATGCCCAGGTGTTTGGCATGTCCAATTCTGGTGCTCACTTGGCATCAGCAGAGAGACAGATCGAAGAGAGATGAGAACCAACCAAGATGAGTTTGCCTTGCCCTTGAATGGTCCGGTTGAAGGGAGATAAGGGGAGAGGTTCCATGTAGCAAGTGTCACAGAGTTCACAGAGGAACACAGAGCTCCCAGGGTTTAGATTTGGATGATGGCTCAGGTAGTGATCCTGCTGACCTACGGAACAGAACAGCATGGTTCGAGAGATCATGTTAGCTTGAACAGTTTCATCTGGAACTGCTCAGAGGTCAGAGTTGGAGCTAGGTGTGTAGCTCTGAGGTGGCTGCACCATGACTTGGACTTCCCTGCTTGGACCCACAGCAGTGGGGAGTTCATGGGTGTAACTGTCCAGGGGGGTGAATAGGAGGGCTGTATTCAGCAACTCACCACTATTAATGCCGCTTTAATTGCATTTCCTGTTAGAGTACCATGAGTGGCAGGTTTCAAGCAGCTATATATAAGGCGAAAGTTCTGTCTGTATTTATTCCTTCACAGATCAGTGGCAGCATGTAAGCTGGTTATCATGGGACACGCAGGAAATGAGACTTCTCCTTCCAGGGTCAAAGCTACCCATGACCGTGCTTGCTGTTTTATCTGGCACAAGCATCTGCCGCACTGCTATAAGAGGCCATGTTACCTAGAAGGCCAGGGTGTCTAAACTCATCCCTAATCTGAATAAGGAGCTATGGAGTATGAATTCTCAGCTGATATTTCCATTAGAAGCAAAATAATATAATAATTAAAAGTTCAAGTCCAACTCTGTCACTAATTTACTCTGTGACCTTAGGTGTATTATTTAACTTTTCTATGCCTTAGCGCACTTATCTATAAAAGGGATAGTAATTAGGACAATCAAAGTTTTAAATGTGAAGCTTAGAATATGATACTTAAATTTAGTACATACTTAATAAATATTAATGATTTTTGACCATACTTCAAAATATGAATCTATTACGAATGCAGAAATTTTGTGATAGTGGGACAACATTTAATGCTTTCATTTTTTAAAGTAGTAAGTAATCTTAAGGAATAATACAAGTACATATATAGGAACTTACTAAGATGAGGAGGAGCATATGTTATGTAAGAGCATTCTTGGTCTTGTGGATGGATACTTTCCTTCATTTAGGGTTGTGTCAGTCAGCCTTCTGTTACTATTACAAATACCTGAGATAGTCACTTTATGAAGAGGAAAGGTTCATTTTGTCTCGCAGTTTGGAGGTTTCCATGGTGACTTTGGGCCTGAGCAGCTCCTGGCGGGAGTGGATGTTGAAACAACCATACACCTAAGGTGCTAGGACATGAAAAATGGAGAAGTGAGCAGAAGACCCCTCATTAGGCTCTGGCTTTTGAAGTGTACACCGCCCGTGGATAGCACCAAGTTGGGGAGTGTGTCTCTGACACAGGCACTTTCATGAGCCATGGCAGATTAAAACAGCTCAACAAGGATTATGAGCAGCCAACATTCATGGACGTATTTTTGGCCCAACCCAAGAGAAATTACTTCCTCAGCTGTTGAGGCTTGAGCTTATAACAATATGATTTGTTCTTCAGAAAATTATTGTCCATGGGGATTTTTTTTTTTTTGTCTTTTATTTTTTAACTTTTATCTTCAGGAAACTCAAGATCTGACTAGTGGCATGCAGGCTATGTGTTATGTTAACATCCTGTCTTCTGGGATGCATCTAGCATGTTTATTAGCTTTCATAGACTCTTCTGGCAGCCATCTTGTTTCTGGATTCCCTTGAGTACTAATGGCTGGCCTGGTCACTCTGCTCCTTGGCCCCACATCACCAGAAGTGTTTGGGTAAGAGTCACTAACTTGGGACTGTTATGTTTTTCATCAATTTATACAGGGAAGAGTCTAAGAATAATAATAAATGAGACAAGATTTAAAGTGTTATACTTTATAAGTTTTGCTTCTCTATGTTTAGCACCTTTTCCCATTTAGAAAATTCAGAAGTTTTTCCTTTGTTGGTGCTTAGACATAAAGAGAATGTCTGCGATAATCCAGTGCATTTCAAGGGTAATATTTTGCTACCAGATGCAGGGATTAGAAGAATCAAGAAATGCTTTAGTCTGCAGCATCTCAGGCTGTACAGAGAAGTTTGTCAGATTGATTTGCTCTTGGCCCTCTAGGGAACCAAGGCACAAGGTGAGTGGGTACTGAAGACTAGTAATATCCATCAGTAAGATCTCTCCAGTGAAGGACAAGTCGAGAGTTCCTGTCACCCTGACCTACTAGGGTGCTTAGTTCTTTCTCTAAGAGATGGATCCATATTTTGTAGTCAGACCACATGGTCATAATATGGGCCATAAGCATCTGCCCACAGTATTTGTGAAATTTTACTATGCAACTTCTATACTTAATTATTTCAATTAATTCATTAATTTTTAGTTCAGCTCATCAGGCATTTTGAATTCATATGTACCATGGATTATATGTCTTTTTTCTTGGGCAGTATGTGACATAGCATATTATATTGACTAGACATTTAATAATATTTGGAATAACATTTAGCATGATTTGGGGCAAAAGATTGTTAAACATTTTAGAAAAGATAAAATTTTGGATATCTTTCCCACCTATAATTCTTAGGTGTGGGAACATACAGATGCTTCTAAAATAGATGAAGCATGTTTCAAAACACAATGTCCTAGCACTAAAGATAAATTTGTCTGTATTTAAGTTTTAAATTAATGTTATTATTTAATTTTCGTAAGATATATTGTTGTAGACTTACCTCTGAAACTCTCCTGAGAAGAAGCATTTTTTATTAAGTTTATTGGTACATTTTACATATACATAATGGTCATATTCATCATAGGGAATTTGTACATGTACATGATATGTTTTGATTCCTTTTTTCCCAATCTCCTCTCTTTCCTTGAGCGCATTTTCTCCTCTTATTTACAAATCTTTGTTTCCATTTTATCCTTTTTAAATCATTTTACCTTTTTCCTTCCTTCTTTCCAAGTTCTTCTTTCCTTTTGAACAATTCCTTCTAATGTCGCAATATTTACTGTACATTTTAGACCTTATTTACTTTTTCAATTTCTCACACTAAGGAGACAATATGATGTTTACACATGTAAGTCTGATGTATTTCACTTAAGAATATGGTCTTAAGTTGCATCCATTTACCTAGAAATCCCTCAAACCTATCCTTCTTTATGGCTGGGTAGTACACCATTATATATAAAATCCCACATCTTCTTTATGTTAACTGAAGATTTGCCCTGTTTTTCTGAGTATTCTTTAACCTTCTTACTGCCCATTACCTTTGGTGGCTGCTTAGCATTGGTGGAGGAGAGGAAACGAATGTACAGAATAGCGTACACACTTGTCTTAGGTGATACAGGACCAGACTTAGGGCGAGGCTTGCTGTGGAAATGTCTTTAAACAATAGCTATATTTGTTTACCTTTATTGAAAAAAATCACTTGTAAGTTATACAGCGTTCTTAGAAGTAACATGTATAAACTTATTTTTTAAATCAATACTAACTTGTTTTATTATCTCTAAGCTTGACCTTATAACTTTGACTCGTACTAAATCAGTGAAGACAGACCTAAAAATAGTAGAACAGCACAATATTCCCAATATTTCATTTCTCATATTCATTTTATAACTTGTAACAAAATTTTTTTAAATTTTAAAGATAAAAGGATGAAAATATTAACAAACTCACAGACATAAACAAAACAACACAAAAACAATGAAAACAATACAGAATTTCAGACAAGGTGATAGGAAATTAACAATGGTTATTGCATTACAACTGGGATGAGGGAAAAGAGAAAAGAAAGAAAAAAGGGAAAACTATCCATATATGTATACACAAGACAGCTAAGATACTTGTACTACTGATTTCTATTGCTTTATTGCAAGGAACAGCTAGTGTTTAATTGGTCAGTCTTACCTGCCTGTATTTTTTTTGTCTGAGTAACCAATTTGAACAACAAATCATTAAAAGTAGTATGATAGAAGGTATTTTAGGAGAGGTGTTATGGTTCTTTAGGGGAAAATAAGAAAATTAAGAACAAGAAGAGCTGTTCAGCTGTTTGTCATAAAATTATGTATAATCTATGATTAAACTAAATACAGTTTAAACATGACATTTGAAAGTTCGGGCTTTCAGGACCTTGAAGTTCCTCAGAACATGAGAATGAGTAATCACAATAGAGTATAATTCACAACACTTGATCCAGGTGAAAATTTTAGTCGTATCCTTGAATATTTACAGGTCTTACACATTTTTATCCCAGTAGAGGTGTAGGGAGGCCACATACAACTGCTTTCACTCTCCTAAAAATATTGATGTTTATTTAACTTACTATCGTCCTGATCCTCTTTGTATTTCTTGCTTATCATAGGAATTTAATAATAAGAAATAAATTTTCTTTCCACTTAATACGGAAGGAAATAGTAAGCAATGCGTTCAAAGAAATTATGCCAGTACTCGGTCTTTCGTGCCCTTCCTCTCCGGGGCGACCTTATTTTCCTGAATGGTGGACTTACACTGTGTGCCACAAGCCTTCGGAATATTTTCTCCCAGCAGAAGAGAGACCCAGACAATGAAAGTCTTTGCGAATCAGAAACTCAGGTTCAGCTCATCAAGTTTTATTTATGCTCCCTGCCTCCATCCCCATCTTGTTGGCTGCCTGAGAAATGTGTACTGAAGCATTGATGCAACTCCTGCTCACATTCATGCAGTCATTGGGCACTCCATGTGCTTACTGCATGGCACGCAGCAAGCTTGTGTCCTATCATTTCACCTTCCCAGAAATCCCAGTGTGCTGAGGAGATGGTGTTTCTGCAGTGTGAAAAGCTTGCTCCAGGGCCCCCACATCAGTCACCCGAGAGCAGGCCTCTTTCTCAGATACATCTGGTGCAACACTGCTGTTCTTGACCACAGCCTTAACCAGCCTGTCATTTGCATAGGAGTGGACAGATGGAAGAAAATAACTGTATTGATGTTATAATTGCCTTTATGCCAAACCAGTACTCCACCTGACGATTTTGCTGGTCTTTGAATCCTTCTCATGCTCATTGTCAGTTTGATAAATGGAAGGATGACTAGAGCTTCATGTTTTGCAAGAAACATATTTTTTAATAGGATGAAAAAAGGAGAATGGATTGTTTTATTTGCAAGATCACTTATTTTGATAATTGAAGGGGAAGTAAAGAGGGTAGTTTAAACACATCTGTTCATTTGACCAAGGGTATTTGATGGTGAAGGTGTAGAGGTCTGGGAGTTGGATGGCAAAATTATCCTGAAAAAATTAATGAACACTTTATTCCTTAAAGATTAAATTAGCATAGTATGGCAGATGTGGTGCATGTCTATACTCTCAGCATTCTAGGAGGCTGAGGCAGGAGGACTGCAAGTTTGAGCCCAGCCTGGACAACTTAGTGACTTCGCAAGACCCTGTCTCAAAAGAAAGAAAGAAAGAGAAAAAGAGAAACAGCAAGAGTGACAGGAAGAAAGAGAGAGAGAAAGACTTATTTACTGTGTCTGTTCTTCATGGGAAAACCATTATAAATTGCTTTAATCAACTCTCAGTAATGCAAATAGCCAGTTATTAGAATGAAATGTTACATTATTTGTTTTTTGCAAGTCCCTGGGTTTGATTTCCAGAACCACAAACACAAAAAACATTGCTTTAAAATTGTTCGACCATTTAGAAAAGTTCTTACTGGGCACTGTGGAATGGTGGCTGCCCATTTCCTGCAGAAGGGCTAGCCAGCAGCTCCCTGAGGGTAGAGGAATAGTCATCCTGTGGTGGAAAGCTTCTGTGTAGTCTCAGGCTTAGGAGTACGATGGTCCTCCTGGTGTCACGTGGCTTCTCAGTGTCCCCTGGTCACTTTGCAGCGTGTTCTGGGACCTCTACTGTGCGGCTCCGGAGAGGCGGGAGACGTGTGAACACTCCAGCGAGGCCAAGGCCTTCCACGACTACGTAAGTCACGTCTTGCGCGGCGCGGCGCGGCTGTCTCTGTAACCGCTGCTGTTGAAAAAGACCCCAGTTGTCTCTTCGTTTGTTTGGACCCTTAATAAATTGGTGATTGTTGTTCTTTTTTTTTTCCTTGCCAACTGGGCTCATGTTTAAAAGTGAAATGCCAGGGTGGGCCAGTATGACTCCACATTCAAGAGGTATTTCTACATGTCTACTTGTGAGATTCCCGATTTGAAAAAGTGAGGTAGTTATTCTTCATTGTCCAAAGAGATCTGCCATAAGATTTCTAGAAATATGATATGCTCTTCTTTTGCATATGATTTTTTTAAATGTAGAAATATTCTATTCCCTTTTTATACCATGTGGTTATATAGCGTAAGACTAAAGTATTGTATTTTCTCCATAAATGCAGTTCTGCAGATGAAATTTATCACGGGTTAATTGAACTATTAGACAATAGTGCAGAAGATTCTAAGCAAAAATGAAAATGTGAATTTACTTTTTCTTAAATTCTGAAGGAAGGGCAGACTTTGGTTTAAACATTTCTCAGAACTGCAAGTCTGATTTTAAGTGGCTGATTATATCTAGAGGTAGAATGGGAAAAAGAAACAAAACAAGGAAAATTTTCTTTAGGGATAAATTTCATATGAGAAGGAGGAGATGGTACTGTGAAGGACCCGGGGAAAAACCTGTAGGGCTGGCCGTAGAGAAAGACGGGCCGAGTGTAAGGCAGAAGAAATCATCTTTGGAAGTAGAATTGGGGGTGGAGTTTGAGGAAGTGTCTGGTAGCAGGACCCTCAGACTGAACCAGAGGGTCACTTGTCACTGGAGGAAGGAGCGTATCACTCTGCACAAAAGTCCTCACAAAGCAAAACTAGGCTAAAAAGGGAGAAAGACCTTGTTCTCTAACGAAAGTGATTGAGTCTTAGACTGAAGAATAGAACTGGCCAGAATCATAGCTCCCACAGGAGCACAAGGAAGAGTGTGAAGCTGGGCACTGTGTAACTCAGTAAGGTGGCGGACGGGTTACTCGTGGTGCCCTCCTCTGATATCGACCACCCTTGCCAGCTTAGTGTGTACTGAACATAGCTCCTGGTAATGTAGTGAGGGGAAAGGATGCCACCGCACACCAAGAGAAAACACCAGTCAGGTAGGGCTGGACCAGGGCACAGTGTTTATCTGAACAACTTGCTTCTATTTTTTTTTTTTCACCCTTGGCTCATGGCAGATAGTAAAGCAGAGACCCAACCAGGAAGAGCATAAGGCGTCTGGATTTTATGGGTTCTCCGTCTCCTCTGTCCCTTAGACTGGACAGCCATGCTGACATCTGGCCTGTCAGTCCTGGGAGAAGTTTTTTGAGGTACCTGCTCACTTTGACAACTAGGTGGCATGAGATGGCGCTGGTGCTCTATTCACGAAGGAGATATAGTGCTGGACAGTCTTCAGGTCAAGGGATTAATTACATAAACACTTTAAAATTCCATTCCTTGGAAGCATGCACACTGCTGCTCACCGTGGAGCCCTGGTGGGCAGCGCTCAAGTAATTCAGCAGCTCTTTCGGAAACATGAGCTAACTCATCACCGCGCTGTCATGGCCTCTCCCGTGGCCAGCTGTGTGCATTCAGCGGCACTTTCAAGCTTTCAGAGAGTATTCATGGTGATGAGGCTGACCCTTTGAGCGTGGCTGAGGGTGAACATTGACCAGAGGTAGCAGTAAACTGGAGTAGACCCCAAAGGAAGAGCAATGTCTTACTACGCAACTTAGTCCAAGAAAATGTCGTTTAGAAAAAAATTCAGCGCTTGGATTTCATATGTTATGAATAATCACACATTTTATTATGTGTTTAATTTTATTTTAAATTTTAGTGTTAATAGAGCCAGTTCATTCTTAGGGAGCATTTTCATTATATCTTTAAGCCAATGGCTTTTCAGGTGTAATGCATCTCTGACATTTTAAAATTAGAGGAGGGTGGAAGGATAGAGTTTGATTTCTCTAATTTTACATTAAAATTGGGTTTTTTGGAAATATATTTGTTTTCTGTTGCTCACTTTTATAGTAACTTTCAGGAGGATTTCCTGAATTCTTAATAATGGACAATTTCTGAAAATAATGAGTATAACTTGTGTCTAATGTGTAAACAGAGACATTTAAAGTACTGGAGGAAGAAATAGGAAAGCTAGGAATAAGCAGTAAGATTTTGGTAAAATTCGGCCCACTACAGTATCAGCCCTATGGTGGGTATTAATACGCTTACCCATCAAATTGTAACGTACTTCTTAAGGAAGTAGTCTGGAAAATACTGTCTTCAATAGTTGCAGTTTTGCAAATACTCACTTTCACTTGTGTGTATAAATCCCAATATGTTTAAAAGTTACTCTTGTTGTTTTTTATGTAGTTACCTCTTCCTTATATGACTGAATATATAAATGTATAGTAACAAAGTACTTTTGAGGAGATATATTGGAAGCATAATGAGATAAAAAGAATAATGTTTTTAATTAAAAATAGAGTCTAACATGTTAAAGTGTCTATCTTAGCATTTGGTTTATGTATGATTTTTATTTTTTATCTATGTGATTTATATAATTTCCAAATATCTATAATTGGTATTAATTTTATATTCAGGAAAGTTACTTTAAAATGTATTTTTTTCACCTTTTGAAGAGCTCTGATTTTTCTTCTGAAATTGAAAAATAAAAAGTTTAGCAAACTAAACTTTAAATTTGAAGGGGGTGATAGGTTTTTCCTACAACGATGCTATATGCTTAGGCATTTAGCCTTCTCATCAAAGATGGTGTGTTGGTTTTTGCATGTGGACTGACTGAAGGACATCTCTAAATGGGAGAGATGTCTCAACCTGATTCTAAGCATTCTGTATTTTATTTTTAACCACCTATTAAAGCGTTCCTGGCATGGGAAACTGTAGAAACAGTGTGTACAACTTGATGTGTTTGGAGATAAGACTGTGCCCATGAACCATTCTCACATTCAACACCATAAATTTATCTGTCACCTCTCGGCCTTCCCCTTTTTTTGTGTTTTGTTTTCTTTTTCTGATAAGAATACTTTAACGTAAGAGATACCTTCTTAGCAGCATTTCTAAGTATGCTGGAGGGTGTTACAATCTGAGGCCCTGCATTACACAGTGGGTGTTCAGGATGTACCTGTTACATGATGGAATTTTGTTCTCTTTGACCAATGCTTGGCCATTTCTCCCTCCCCTCAGTCTCTGGCAACTCACCACTTTAGTTTCTGCATCTATGAGTCTGGCTTTTTTAGATTCCACGTAACGCTGAAATCAGGCAGTATTTGTTCTTCTGTGACTGACTCATTTTATTTAACAGTGTCCTCTGTGTTTATACTTGTTACCAGAAATGGCAGGATTTCCGTCCTGTTTTTGAATGACTTCTACTCTGGTTCATTTTCTTTATCCATTTATCCACTGATGGACATTTAGATTGATTCTATACCTTGGCTATGGGGAGTAATGTTGTAAAGAATATGGGAATGTAGTAGATATTTGTTGGTGATTCAGTTTCTTTGGACTGGTACCCAGCAATGGGACTGCTGGAACAAATAGTGAATCGATTTTAAGTCTTTCAAGGAACTTCTACACTGTTTTCTATAGTGGTGGTACCAATTTACGTTCACGCTGACCACATACCAAATCCTTGCAAAATTTGTTCTCCGCTCTCTGATTTCAATAACTCTTTTTATAATTATCATTCCAGATATATTTTTGGCTTTTGTTAATTTTGGAGTATTTTTCCTGATCACTATCTGCTAGTGTATGGGTTTTTGTCACTTTATTATTTAACTTGCCAAATGATTGTATATGCAGTGTTAATTAATATCTTTTCCTCAAAAGAAATCACCCTGTGCAGACTTACTGTAAGAGAAAAAGAGAACATGTTTAAGATAAGTGAAACCTTAATTTTCTTGCATCTATATTTTAAAGTATAGCATGTTAAATATTTGGCATCTATACGCAATGCTAAATATAAAATAAAAGTACATTTAGAAACAAACCATGTAGTGTGTATGGATGCATTTTTGAAAGACAAAGCTATAAATTTCCTAAGGAAATGATTTACAAGTCAGGCTAATGGTTACTTTGGTGGTGGAAACAATTTCTGAGGGATTTTTCTGATGGTGGCAATGTTCTCCTTTCCTTGACCCTGGTGCTAGTTATGAGCATGTTTGCTTTGTAATATAATGCCATAAGTATACCTCATGTATCTTTCTATATTTGCATATATGTATATTTTTCTTTAAAGAAACAAGATTCTCAAAACTATAGTTAGCATAATTAGCTTTAGGAAAATCATGTGCACAGTCATTTTTAGTATGGGGGTTTCCTGACATTGCTACGGTTTGTCTTTTGAAAACTGGTGGCAGGAAATGTAGGGATGATTCCGAGCAAAGTCGGGTGTTTCCTCTCTGCCTCAACCCGTCATGGAAGGGTGTCCGCCTGTTGATTTTCTAGAGGGGAATAGAGAAGATGAGAAGTGTTGAGGAAAAGTTTAATACTTAGGAGTAGATGTTACAGGAGAAGATAGAGATCTTAATAGAGAATGACTGTTTTGCCACATGGTGGGAAAGAGATAGCTTGGCCTTGTTTCCAAGGCGAATTAAAACCAGGGTTATCTGAGCTACAAAACTATTATTATATATTATTAGTAAAAACAAAATCATTATAAAAATAGTACCTATTAGCTTGTGAAGTTTATTGGACCACATTTTATTTTCTTTCCATTAGTGTGTTTTTCTTTTATTTGACTCTGAAATCATAAGCAGTATTTTTACCTGGAGTGAATGTTTACTGGAGTTTTGGTTTGTTTTGCTATAGCTTAGTATATAATTGCTTTGCTTAACAATTCATTTATTTCCAAAATATTATACTATTAAACTCTTAATGAAAAAGAATTGCCATGATTATATTTGAGTTCTTTTGTGTGAATGGAGGATTGCTTAATTGTCCTAAAGCAAAGTTAGAGCACAAATACATTACTGCTTTAGTGTAATGGTAATAAAATAAAATTATTACAATGAACTCTTTGAAATCAGGGAATTAGATTCCTTCTTCCTCAGGGTCTGTCAAGTAATACAAGTTCAATAAATGTTAACAGAATGCATCAGTTGGAAACTAGAAATGTTTAAAAACCTCTCAAATGTTCAGGTAAAGTGATAAACTTAAATCGTAATTACTGATAGAAAGAGGCTGGCTTTTGTATTGTAGCCCAAGAGTATAACACCTAGAAAGGATTATGTTACTGGTTTGTAATAATGCTTTTAAATGATATGTAAATACCTGTGATGTTATGTAAATAAAATAATGGGAGATCGATGTTTTCATGGATACTTCATGAAGATTTTTACAGGAAATCATATACAGGCACAGCTTGGAGATCTTTCAGGCTTGGTTCCAGAACAGACCTCAACAAAGCAAGTTGCACAAGCTTTCTGGTTTCTCAGTGCATGTAATGCATGTTTATATGTACAATAGCATTATGTCTGAAACACATACAAATGCAATCAATCATCTGAGCTGTTGGAAAAATGGCACCAGAAGTCTTGCTCCATGCAGGACTTCCACAGGGCTTTCACTGTGTGTGAACTGCAGTCTCTCCAGGGGTGAGGTGAAGCCCAGCACAGGCGGGAGGCTGCGTGCTGCAGGGAGAGCTGTCTGCCGGAAGCATCCTGGAGAGTTTGGCCCCCCCTCTTCAGTGCACTGTGGGACACTTCCTGCCTACACCTGTGTCACCATTTTGGTGGATTAGATTTGTCCCCCAGCATCCTCGGTGTCCTCATAGATTAGACTTTTGTAATGGAATGTTGTCTCTAATACCTTGTGCACTTCTTCAGGGAACAGATTCTCTCTCACTCGTCTTTGTCACCCCTGGTACCCAGCAGACTGCCTGACAGTGTGTTCAGATATGCATTTAGTGTATACATAAATGATTAAGAAAATATTATCTCACAGGGATTTTCTATTCCTTATTTTAATTACTAGGTATGCAGCTGTGAGAAGGTCATTTAATAGCACTTTTATTCACTTTGTATTTAATGCAAATTTAGATAAGACAGCAACTTCTAAAGATGTGAAACATGAGTCAGAGCAGGCAGCAGAGGCTTCCTGTCTTGAGCGGCTGGCAGCTGGCAACATTGCCCCAAACAAGGTGGGTGGGTTCCTGACTCGTGGGCTCCATGTGCAGGAGTGGAGACCTTTCCTGAAGAAATCTGAAATGTGAGAGGGTAAAGTGCATAGAGAGACACAGGATAGTCTTACACGGTTGAATTAGTCAGCATTTGTATAACGCAGGAGGATCTGGGGAGCGATCAAATGTTCACATAACTTTAGATTTGAGTTTAGATTTTAGCACACAGTGGGGATTTAGTATATGCACAGGTGAATGAACCATGTCGCTTTGGGCTATAAATACTCCTAAATAGTCCATATAATTAGAATTGTTAATTGACTGGGAGCAAATAAAGTTGTATGTGAAATCCATTCAGATGGTAAGAACTTTATCAGATGTCTACTGATCCCTATCAATCAATGTATCTAGTCCCTGTATTAAGATTTTTGGTCATCATAACATGCAGGATGTTGTAAAATAGGTTTATAGCCTATTTCCTGACATACTGGTTTTACAGCGTCCTATAGGATCCAGTTTAATTTCTTCTGCCATACATAAACCTTATAAGCCATCTTGCATGCTGTCTAGTCTGAGGTAAGTTGTTTTAGTTTCGTTCCTATTTATGTCAGCTGGGATGATTTGAAGAAGTCCATGTGCCCCACTGGGCCTGTGCTACATGTGTGCACCTCTAGTGCTAGGGCATCATTTTGGCCTGAGATTACCTGGCAGTGGCTTCTAAGTGCTGCCAGTAACTGGTTTTCATATTTCTTTTGATTCTGAAGTTTCCCGTGAGAGGCTATGTTATTGGGCTGGGGATACAGCTCAGCAGCACAAAGTGTCTTCCTCTCAAGCACAAGGTCCTGAGTTCGATTCTTGGTACCAAAAAAAAAAATAAGAGGATATGTTATTTCATTCATTCAATGTGAAACATGAAAAAGGGGCAGTAAACAAAAAAAACCTACAAAACACTGTGAAAAATGCCACTTTCCTCCAGTCTTTGACAGCATAATTTATAGTGTTATATAGACTTCATGAAATCCATAAGGTAATGAATGAAGAAATTAATGCAAAAAGAGATGAACCAAAGCAGATGCCTTTACTTATAATTTGCTTTATTATGAAAAGTAACATTTTTAAAGTGTGTATTTTAGGGGCTGGGGATATAGCTCAGTGGAATAAGCGCTTGCCTAGCAATCGCAGGGTCCTGAGTTCGATCCCCAGTACCACAAAAAAAAAAAAGTGTATATTTTAAAGGAACACCATAAGTCCCTTTGTCCTTCTTAAATGTATTGTTTTCTTATTAAAGCCCAAGTTCTGATGGATGTGAGAATGTGGACACAGAAAGCCCTTTATCCTTAATAGTGACATTGCACTGTCTGTGATTATGTTGCCAATGTCACCATAAAACTTTGAATAATATGAATCTCCTTACAGTATCATACATTTCTATTTAATACCAAGAGATTTAAAATTTACAAATTTAGAAATCACAGAAAATAAGCTATTTCAAGGATTCTAAAAAAGGAAAAGTAGAAATATTTCTGAATAACTTAGAATTATAGAGTCATACTTCCATCGCCCCTCCCTCCTTCTTTGCGTCCCTCCCTCCCTCCCTCCTTTCCTTCCTTCCTTTCTTTTACTTTCTCTTATTCATTATTTGTTGGTACTGGGGATTGAACTGAGGGTGTTTGCACTGAGCTGTATCCCCAGACCTCTATTTATTTATATTGAGATAAAGTCTTGCCAAGCTGTTGAATTGCCCAAGCTGGGCTTGAACTTGCGGTCCTTCTGCCTCGGCCTCCAAGAGCGCTGGAACTGTAACATGAGCCACCACCCTCGACTTCCTATTTTCTATTTATACCTTCATCTAAATTACTATGTTGTGCAACTTTGAAAAGTAAAAGTATGTTATTTGTATTCTATTCTGTTCCCCTTCATTTGGAGGAACAAAACTAAAAATCATTAACAAAACTCATTTCACTTACTCCAAACTAGTTTTCCCATTTTTAAAAAAAATTTGTACGTCCATATTTGCAGCGCATGAGGATTGCATTCATCACGGGAGCCTGTGCTTACACACAGTGCGTGTCCGTTCCTTTCACTTGCTGCTCCCTCTCCCCTCTCCCTCCAGCTCTTCTTCATCTCTAGGTCCCCTGCCCATTTGCAAAAGGCCTGCCACCTTATTTCCTACGTATCTTATATTTCACTCTTCATTGATACTTTGGGATTCCTGTATAAGAGAAGCCATGTGATATTGAAACTTGGGCGTCTGATTTGTTTCACTTAGCATTATGGTCTCAATGTGCGTCCATTTTCCTACAAACGACTCAAACTTATCCTTCTTTATGGCCGAGTAGTACTGAGCTGTATATAAATACCATATTTCCCTTATCCACTCATCTGTTGATAGGCATGTAGCCTAGAAGTGAGACATTTATATATCTGTTGTTGTGGTTTGAGACAAGGTCTCGCTATGCAGTTCAGGCCAGGCTTGAGATCACTTTATAGCCCCGGCTGGTCTCGAACTCACAGTGACTCTCCTGCCTCAGCCTCCTGAGTGCTGGCATTACAGGCATGCGCCACCACACCCAGCTGAGATTTATATATCTTTCTAAAATAAATAAGTTCCCTACAATTTTAAGTATAATGGCTTTAACAGAATATATATTAGTTGGGATAATAGTTACTTAATCGACCAATATTAGATAGAGCCATGATGCGACACTCTCACTTCATACTAACAAAAGTAAGACATCTGGTTTGGGCCATGATACGTATGCAGATTTGATTGCACATGTTTTTGGAATTAGGTTGGTTTTAATCTATGTATATTTTGCCTGATAATTTCTTTTCTCTCTTGAGTTTAAAATCACATACAACTACTTCTGTAACACAGTTTGCAGCCAGGAACAGTAAATAGATGTTACTAGTTCCCAAAGATAAAGTGCTAACTTTTAAATCTTTGAACACACCAGAAGGAAACTTGAAAAATCTTGGAAAAGGAAAGATATCAATATTTTTGAGAGAATTCCATATCAAAGTCCAAATCCTAAAATTTGTGTGATATGTTATGTTATAATATTGAGATTTTTATGTTATGTTATAATATTGAGATTTTTAAAGAAGAAAATGATAAAACAACTAACAAATGTGTCTGTGCTATGGAAAGGATGATCTTCCAGGAAGTTATTTAAGTAGGCATAACTTAGGGTCATTCTGCTACCATTTACCAACTCTCTTGTTAGTACCCATTTATGTGCCAGATACTTTGTAGAAATTTCTCCCTCTGGGGTTCATAATCTGTTTGGTACAGTGCATGAGCTGTATACCAAGAGTTAATTGCTATAATCTAAATTACAGCTGCTATACTGTGTGAATTTAGATACTTTAAATGTGCAATGGACTTTGAATGCTGCCTCGAATTTGGAGAAGAGACACTTTAAGGATAGTGTTATGGCTCGTATCTTGATAGGCCCCCAAGACTCATGAGGTCATAGGTGGGGCTCTTCAGAGGGGGCTGGACCTAGGGTATATGAATATAGATTAAAGGTGTGATAACTAAATTAGTTCACTAATTGGCCCAGTATAGTTCTGGGTGTGGATAACAGAGGGCCCAGCCTGGGTGTGCGTGGCACCGACCAACAGGTTTGTAGCCTGGATGGAATAAAAGGGAAAGGGAGGCTCAGTTCTGCTCTTTGATGCCGCCTACCTACCCTTCCGTGAGCTGTTTCTCCTTGCCGTGCCCGTCTTCCATGCCTCACTGCCTGGGAACCAGCTGATTATGGCCTGAAACCTTTACAGACTCTGAGCCAAAATAAAGTTTGTAGGTGTCAGGTATTCTGTCCCAGCAACAAGAAAGTAACTAAGACAGATGGTATATCAGAGAAACCAGCTGAAGCTGGGAAAATGGAAGGTGAATTTGAGGAACAGCAAGCAGAAGTGTTCACCAGGTTAGAAAAATCAGACATAGGGTCATTTATATGATGATACAAGTTTCAAAACTATAAGGAGACAGTGAAATCATCCCCCTTAAAACTGGCTTCCTGCTAAGTTCCTTGGGTCAGTCCTTGGAATGTGCTGAGAGTGCTGTAGATGGTGCCAAGAAAGAGAAGGGACAGATCACGCTATGGGAGAGATGATGCCCTCCTGTTCTATCCAAAGTAGATCAGCCCTCCTCCTCTCCCAATCCCTCCTGCTTTCTCTCTCTAGGAAGTGATCTCACCCTTCAACTGGTCCTATGGTTCAGAATTGATTTTAGCACACCGCCCCCCCCATATGCTAGAAGTTGGTTCCTGGTGAGCTGGTGTTAAGGTGTCGATGCCTTTAATAGGTGGCACCCAGAGCAAGGCAATTAGGTGTTGGACACTGCCTTCTCAAGGTATCTATCTTGGTTACTTTTCTTGTTGCTGAAACAAAATGCCAGGCACTCAAAGTAAAGGAAGACAGGTTTATTTAGCTCATAGTTTGTAGGGGTTTCAGTCCATAATCAGCTGGTTCCAAGGCAGGGTGGGGTGGCAGAGGGGCGTCGCAGAGGAGAAATACTTCACGGTGGGCAGAGGGCAGCAAAGCGACAAGGGACGACCACAGCTCTTTCTAGCCCTCATGTCTTATCCGGGGTACTTAGGGTGGGCAGCACTCACACTCCTCATGCTACTGCCCTCGAACCTATTATTTCACTGTGAATCAATTCCAGCTTCACACACTCTAGATCCAGCCACCTCTGAAAAAGCTCCCCTCTGACCACATGAGGCTTGGGGGGACATCTAGACACAAACCATAACAGTATCCTGGATAGCTCTCCTAGAGCAGCCTGTCTTGGTTACTTTTCTTTCCTTGCTGGGACAAAATATCCAGTGCCCAAAATTGAGGAAGGAAAGGTTTATTTAGCTTACAGTTTGTGGAGGTTTCAGTCCATACTTGGATGGCTCAGAGGCAAAGTGGCACATGGCTGAGGGCAAACATTTGTGGCAGCAGAGCACAGCAAAAACAAGGGAAAAAGGGAGGAATGGCGGCAAGCAGCCTCTTTTATTCTCTTACATTTTAAACAGGCTCCCCCCACCCAGGGGGCTGTAGCACTCCCATACTCTCCATGCCCTCCTCTTCCACAGGCTCAGGATGTACACAAAGTAAGCACCCTGGCTTCCTGCTGAGTCACTCAGCCAAACCTCTGGACTCCCTAAGTTCACACAGTGTGTCAACCATAACACAGCCATTACAGAAAGAGCAAGGCTGGCTTCAAGTCCTGCACATACCTCCCCACTGTGACACTGTCCACCATGAGGCCCTGCCAGATCTGACCTAATGGAACCATCTGCACTTGGGCTTTCAGCCTCCCAGGTTGTACAGTGCAGGAGTCCTGTCTTTCCACAGCCCCAGCTTCAAGTATGTACACAAAGGTTGCTTGAGAGCTCGAGGGTCTCCTGATTCACTTGTTGCCCCCCGTTACCTCCACCCCATCATCAGAACCTATCGGTTGCATTGCTAGACATTTTCCTTTACAGTCTTCTCAATAATGCTACTTCAGGCATCTTAGTTCAAGTCTTCATGTTCCAAAAGCCCTAAAACAGCTATTTCTGTGTCTGACTCACCCATCCTCACCCCCATTCAAGAATTCTCTCTCAAGGACTCTTGGGAAAACCCTTAAGTAATCAATATTTTCTTAAAATCTCTTTTATATATTTATAGCATCTGAATCCATAACAAGCCAAAAACTTTAAATAAAAACATACAGAAAGAGGAAGCCTGGCCCTTGAAGTTCCCCTCGCTTCCAGTCCTGCATTACCTCACCACCATGACACTCTGCACCACGAGGCCCTCACCAGAGCTGACCTGAGGAAACCATCTTCTCTTGGGCTTTCTGCCTCCCAGACTGTGGAGTACAGGAGTGTGGAGAAGTATGGAGTCCAGCCTTGTTATTTTGTTCGATAAGAAGCCTGGTGTCCAGGGAAGCTGAGGGTACATCCTTGTTTTAGAACTGAATCTCCTTTATGGAGGTGTCCTAGTTACTTTTCTCTTGTTGCTGAGACAAAATACACAATATCCAAAGTTAAAGGAGGAAAGGTTTACTTAGCTCACAGTTCATAGAGGTTTCAGTGCATCATCGGCCGGCTCCAAGGCAGAGTGGCACATGGCAGAGGGCAGCAGTTCCTGTCAATGGAAGACAGCAAAAGCAAGAAGAGAGGTCCATTATATTATACTTGCCCTCGGGCAGTGTAGCGGTCACATCCTTAATCCTAGCTAGCTCTATGTCAAACCAGTCAGTGGACTGATTTACCAATCATATACCCTTGATCCCAGGACCACACACTGTAGATCCAGACACCTCTGAAAAGAGCAACCCCCACCACCTCCATGACTGCACAAGGCTTTGGGGGGACATCTAGGCACAAACCATAATGGGAAGCAAACTCAGGTTTCCAAGTGTTCGTGTATTTCTAACTGCACTGGGTGCAATGTGTGTGTGCAATGCAGTCATTTCCTGAGCACATTCAAACATAGCAAGGGACATTTTAGGTCAACTAACTGAAGGGCATGTCCTAAAGGGCTTGAAGTAAAGTCAAGTCCTCAAGGCCAAGCATGTCTTGGTGTGGATTAAGGGCCATGAAGAAAATTACCCAGTTGTGAGGATTTAGAGCGAAAGAAAAATTAAAAATAATTTATAGTTGACATGAACTGAGACTCAGAGAATGCCATGGGATTTCAGAGAGAAAACATATGGAAAGTAGGTTAAGCTATGGGGAAATGAGCTGTATTAATGAGGGGGTAAAGATCAAATAAGAACTGGGGCCTGGGGGTAGCATCTGAGCAGGAATGTACGCGTTTTTTCCTAAGTAGACAAGTATTTATTGTAGTGGTGGTAGCAAGAGAGGGAGTCTAAGTTAAAAGAAATTCATCAGAGTGAATGGTAATTCAATTCTGAGTTTCTAAGTTTTCTTTTTGTTTGTTTTTTTAATTTGTTGTTTGTTTTTATCAGTGCACATTTGCAGGGTGTAATGATTACATTTTCTGTGGAGCTGGTACAGCACCTCTAGGCTCCTTTTCTCAACCCCTTTCCCTCCCCTCCCTTCTGCCCTCCTCCATCTCCTGATCCCCTTCCCATTTGAACAAAATCTATTTCCCAATTCCTAGTATTGTTCTTGCAATGGCAAGCAGAAAGACCAAAACAACCCCCAGGATTTGGAGGCTGATTTACTTACATTGATAGGCTCTGATTGGGATCATTTCCAAAATATCAGGCCCTGATCTCTGGTGGATTAAGCAAGCAGGAAGTGCAGAGGCAGAACGGCTTGTCAATTGGGGATTGGTTCTTACCATATGCATCCCATTCATCAGTTATGCGTCACAGTGACTAACTATTTCTAAGAAACAAAAGTAACAGGAACTGGAACTGGAACTATTACGTGGGCAGCTAACAGACTGAGGTGCACTGGCGGGCTCGGGGTGGGGGCGTCTTCTGCTGCAGTCTCTTACTCCGCACTGTATTATACATAGCGTTGGGCTTACACAGGAGAAGCTCTGGGGTATTTAGCTTATATGTCTGATTTGTTTCTCTTAGCATTATGGTCTCAAGGTGCCTCCATTTTCCTACAGATGACTCAGATTTGTCCTTCTTTATAGCAGAGTAGTAAATACCGTATTTTCTTTATTCATTCCCCTGTTGAGGGATATATAGGCTGCTTCCATGATTTACCTATGATGAGCTGTGCTGCTATGGGCGTGCACGGATCACTATATTGCTATGTCTTTAGCTCTTTGGGGAAGATACCTAGAAGAGGAATCTCCATACTGATTTACTAGTTTAAAAATTTTTTTTTAGTTTATTGGTACATTCTGGATATACATAATGATTATATTTGCCATAGGGAATTTGTAACTGTGCATGGGATATTTTGATTCGTCTTTTTTTTTTCCCAAGCCCCTCTCCTCCCTTCAATTCCTCTTCCCTTCCCTGTGTATAAAGCTATTTCCATCTTATCCTTTTTTAAATCAGTTTTTTCCCTTTTCCCTGCCTTCATTTCCCCCGCCCTCCACCCTAGTTCCTGTTTTCTTCTGAACAATTTCTTGCCTTTAAAATAGGGAGTTTTAAAATACTCATCTAAAGGTCAGATTTTAAAAATTGAGAAAAAGAAATATAAATTCTACTTGGTAAAATAACTTGAAAGATTTACTTTTATTTGCTGAGCAGTAAAAGCTAATGCCTAGGAGTCAAAGATTAACTTATGTACTGAAGTAGTGTAAGGATGAGGAACAATGTAACCCTTCCGTGAATGTACAGGTGAACATCGATCAGATTCATTACAGATACTGTAAAATCTTCTCGTATGCGTTCTTGATATTTCTTTACTTCATTTTAAGAGGAAAAAGTGATTTTAATTAAATGCTCTGGAATATTAAAATATAACTAAAAAGTCATTTTTGGCAAATGTTGAAAGCTCAGGAGTTGCTATGAACAGCTTTCTCAGATAATATTTTTACTTTCAATTTTCAGCTAATATGTCCAGTGATGTTATTTTAAAAATCTGGTCATTTGAAAAAAATATATATATACATATAGGCTTTGGAGGGGGGCTGTTTGCCACTACTTTGCCTGGAACTGAAAATAGGCATGTGGCCAAATTGAATGTATACTTTTTGCTAAAATTAAACACAACTGTGTTTATATTTAGCTAATAGAGTTTAAATTGCCATACCTATCTCCTGACCCCTAAGATTGAAAAGATTTTTGTCTTGGGCTAGCTAACGCTTTTTAGAATAAAGAACAATAATGATCTGGATCTGGCAACCTCTTAGTGACAGCCAGTAGCTCTGAAGAGCACATCCCTAGTTCTCATATTAAGGCTCTTGTCTCATGAATTTTCCTAGCCTTGTTTTAATAGGGACAATACCAAGCATGTCATCTTTTAGCTGATATATGTGATGATGGGATAGCAATAGATCTGAAGAGTGGATTTAAGAATAAATCTAAAAGAATGATTCAATAATGGCTTCTCAGGTTATATGTCCACTGATTTGCCAAGAAAAATCTTGTTCTTCCTTGCTGTATATGTGTACTATAAAAACAAGGCCACATTATTTATATTTTTGCCTCGTTGAGTTGTGATTTTCCAGATTGTCTTTCCTATTAAACTGAGTAACATATTTCATAAATTGTTTTTAAACATACATGAATTTTTAAACATTTTCAAAACTGTTACACATTTTTCAGTCAACTAACAAGAAGGTTTCATGACATTTTCAAATTGTTTGGCCCCATTTTCCTCATTTTTTAATGGTACATAAAATAACTATGCATTTTAAAATCAGTGACATTTTAGGTTTGATGAGATATAGTTGTGATGAAGAGGCATCTTTCTCTGGTCTTTAAATAGAGTTGGTAAATTATATTATTGATGTAGTCTCTTCATCTGTTGTACTTCGTATAATGTGAGTAGTATACATTTTAATGTAGCCTTTTTTCTCTCTTGTAAAATACAGTAAATTATTTTGAATGATGGCATACAAATATTTTCATTATTGGGCTCAAATTTTGTTCCTGTAAATTTTCAGTAACACTAAGCTATTTAGAAGAATATTCAGAGCCTTAGTTGTATATGCTCATTATACTTCTCAAAATGATAACATAATGGTCATAGAACAATATATTTATTTTAAAGAGAAAAAAATAAGATAGCCTTTCAAAATAGGGTAATAGGAGACGAACAATAATTAATACATTGTATTGTTATCTTCACAGTAGTTACTCAGAGGACCAGATATAGGCATGAAATATTGTCCAAGCAATATTAACCCAAACCTTTCTGATTGGACAATTAACCAGATCTAGGTTGCCACCACCCACACAAACCAAACCAGACCATCTGAAGCAACAAGGATTTATTATAGCAGAGGAGTGAGGAGTGGGCTGCCCAGCAGACCAGAGCAGCCAGCGAGCTGTGTAAAGCACGAGGTTTTTAAGGCTTTTTTCTCCCTCTGTCAGGGAGTATGTTTACAGGAGGTTGTAGCTGACCAGCAGCACATCTGGTCCCTGTGGCCCTTGCAGTCTGGCCAGTCTAGGGAGGTGAGCAAGATAAGGGCGGGGGTGACCCTCTCGGGCTGGCCCATTCTGCAAAGGGGGAGACCAGACTGAGGCCGTTTTTTTCTCTTGCAAAGGGCGGGGCAACCTTCGGAGCAATTGGGTGATTTATCACTCCAGACTTGATGTGATAGGGACAGGGATGACAAGGACGGGGCG
Organism: Dinomys branickii; assembly: GCA_004027595.1. Classification (NCBI taxonomy): domain Eukaryota; kingdom Metazoa; phylum Chordata; class Mammalia; order Rodentia; family Dinomyidae; genus Dinomys; species Dinomys branickii. The sequence continues at coordinate 85,683 of PVLD010002268.1, forward strand.
GTGTCCCTGGTCAGTGGCTATTTCCTGCTAAACTGCGTCATCGTCAAAGGGACTGTCTGGTTCATCGGTTGCGACAGTTTAAAACTGGAGGTTTGAAAGAAGCATAAGGTTAAAATTTTGAGCTGTTAGTTTTTGGACGGTGTTGCGAATGAGTGAGAGGACACGGTGGGCTGCAAGGAGGAGGACACAGACTGCTGCAGGGGGCCCAACAGCGGGAGAAGCCATGGGAGAAGGGATGTCCGGGTGTCTGAGGCAGGAGAAGCTAGACTGTTGCAGAGTTGGTGGGTCCGGTCTCGCATTTGTTGAATCTTTTCTTGGACCAGACCCGATTGGTTGGCATAGATGGAGCATGCTTCCCCCAAGAAGAGGCGGGTGCCTCCCTTTTCTCCCGTGAGAAGGTTCAGAGCTCATCTGTTCTGTAGGACAACTGCTGGCTAGTTGATCTATTTGAGAACAGACAAGGTCAAATGTGGAGGCCACCTGTTTGATGTGGGTGGTCAGCTGGTTCCCAAGCTGGAGGTTAAGGCCTATGGAAGTTCCCAAGGTGGAGGCTCCCAGTGCCTGGCCAACACTGAAGAGCCCAGGGCAATGCCAATAGAGATGCTGCGTCATGGACAACGGGGTGGGTATAGGAATCGATTGGTGAGTGCCCCATCGGTGTAGATCTGTAAATTAGGCAGAGGAAGGGCTGAAAGACATGTGACATTGGAGGGGTAGCGAGGAAAAAGGGTGCAGTTGCAGAGCCAAAAACAGGGTTGATCAGAGATGGCACCGAAATGGGTGGGAATTATTGTGGACTGGATGCACGGGAGGGAGCCAGGGGTCTGGATCTAGCCGCAGCAGGCTAAGTTGGCCTGGGGGGGGGGAGGTCTAGTCGAGGGCTGTGGTGCAGTGGGGGTTGGCCGGTGCAGGGAGTGGAGGAGTTGTGGTACCATGGAATGGTAATGACTGTGGTACATAGCAGGCAGGCACACATCCAGCACTCCGAGAGGTTACGTGGGGTCTGGTGGATGGCTTGGAGGAGGGCCTTGGAGAATTTAGCCAGTGTGGGTACCTGGGGGAGGGAGGAATTGAGTTTCTGTTGATTTTCTGGAGAGCAGGAAGCAGAATTGGGAAAGCAGCCTAGGCTCCAGTGATTGATATTATGCCACCATCCACTCCAATGGCTACGTGGACCCCTTTGGTCCAGCTTTCTTCCCAGGGGTTGTGGATAGTGAGGTTCACGGGGTTGCAGGTATGGAGGAGCAAGGGCTGTGGGTCGGGGATCGGAGTGTAATAGAGAGCTAGATTTTCCCTCTACTGGGTTGGGAAGACCAGGAACCCGTCCACACGTCAGTCCAGGTGGGGCAATAATTTTCATATTGACTGCCAAAGGGGCCATTAGGGTCAAGGCCTGGCCAGAAACAGGTATTTGGAACTGTGTGAGTAAGAGTGTTCCCAAGAGAGCAAGCCACAGGAAAACCAACCTGTATGTGTGTGTGGAGGGGGTGCAGGCATCAGACAAGAGAGAAAGAGTGAGAAGAAGAACAGCCACTCAAGGGACAGTCTGAAAAATTGAGGTGTTGGCCAAAAGCATTGATGGTTAAGTGCCAGGCCCCTGGGGTGCCACCGAGGCAGAGGGAGGTAGAGACACTTAGCAGAAGAAGGCTGGCCATTCTAGGATAGGGGGAAGAAGAGAAGTATGTTTTGGAAGGAGTCTTGTGGTGGAGAGAGCCTTAGAAAACCAGGCAGGCTTATCTGGTTGTTGTCCTGTTGATGGGGGCGCTCTCTTAAGGGAGGTGAGATGGACCCAGGCTGATCTCTGAAGGAGCTTGCTGGTGGCTGGAGTGCTGAGCACCACAATGAATGGGCCTAACCAGCAGGGCCTGGCAGCTGGGGATGACAGATCCTTGAGAAGCACCTGGTCACCTGGTTGTACCTGTAGAGGCACTGAGGTTTTGAAAGATTTGGGTATGTTTTGGTCAGCATATGATCATAGGAGGTTGTGGATGAGGAAGAAGAGAGGCAGGTAATTGGTGAGGGGATTAGAAGCAGTGGGGGGAAACTGGAGAAGGAATGGTCACCCGTACATAAGTTCGAAGGGGCTGAGGTTGAAAGGTTAGTGTGGGGCTGCTCTAAGTCAGGTAAGAGCCACAGGTAGGAGGTGTGGCCATGATTGTTGGGTTTCAAGGGAGAGTTTAGAAAGATGGATTTTGAGAAGATGGTTAGTCTTTTCCACCTTTCCCGATGATTGTGGGTGGTAGGGGGTGTGTAGAGCCCAGTGAATGTTGAGAGCCTTGGAGACCTGTTGGGTGATCTTAGAGATAAGGCCTGGTTCATTGTCTGACTGGATGGAACATGGGAGGCCAAAGCGAGGGATATCTGATAGGAGGGTCTGTGTGATAGTGTCTGCTGTCTCATGGGACGTAGGGAAAGCCTCAATCGATCCTGTGAATGTGTCCACCCAGATTAAAATGTATTTGAAGTTTTTGTGTCTGGGCATGTGTGTGAAGTCTATCTGCCATTCCTCTCTGGGGAGAGATCCCCTGAATTGGTTGGGGGAGAAGGATTGGGGGGTTGTAGGGATCCTTGTGAGTTGATCTTGGAACAAGTCAGACATTGCGAGGAAATTCTCTGGAGGACAGAGGTGAGGCCTGGGAAATATATAATGGCATCTAGGAGTCTCTTCTGTGGTCTCCATCCTACGTGTAGGGAGTTATGGAGCTGGCTGAGAAAGGTTTGGGCCTGGTTGTCTGGGAGACAATATTTGCCATCCAGGAGGAGCCAGCCTTCAGGGCCAGATGAAGCACCCTTTTGGGAGAGAAGTTTTAATTGGTGGTGTGGATAAGTGAATCCCTAGAGGGCCAGGGGAGGGGCAGCAAGAGCTTGGGTGTGTGTCAGAGGAGAAGGAGGGGGCCAGGGCTTGTTTGGCTGTTCTGTCTGCCTGATCTTTGCCTTTGCATATTGTGTCAGTGACTTGTTGGTGTCCTCTGCAATGAATTATGGCAGCCTGGGTGGGAAGAGGGATCCCCTCGAGGAGCCGAAAGATAAGCTTGTCATTTTGGATGGAGGAGCCCTTGGTGGTGATTCCTGTGTTCTGCCTAAATGGCTGCATGGTGGTGAATTATGTGGTAGGCATATTTGGAGTCTGTTAGATGTGGACAGTAGTAGTCCCAGAGGCCAGATGTAAGGCTTGGGTGAGAGCTATGAGTTTTGCCTTTTGGGAGGTGGTGCCAGGGGCAGAGAGGTGGGGGAGGCTGGCCTCAATAGTTTGGGTTAGAGAGACAGTGGTGTATCCTGCCTTGGGCCCATCTGGGCCTGAGGAGGAACTCCCATCTATGAACCAGGTATGTTGGGCATCAAATTGGGGTTGGGTCTTAATAGAGGTAGCAGTGGGGATGAGGTCAGTGAGGGCTTCATGGCGTGAGTGGGTAGGCTCGAGGTCAGACGGGGGAGAAGGGAAGCGGGGTTAAGGGCCCCACGTAGTTTTAGGGAGACCTGTGTGTTTTCTATAAAAGTGAGATGGAAGGATTGAAGGCAGAAAGGGGCTAGAAGGTGTAGGGCCTAGTGTGAGAGGAGGTCTTCAAGGTGGTGGGGGGAATAGACCATAATTTATCTGTGCAGTATAAGTTTTTGGGCATCTTGTGTTAAGATACCAGCAGCTGCCAAGGCTCTAAGAGAGGGAAACCAACCTTGTGTGGTAGGGTCTAGTTGTTTGGAGAGATATGCTATGGGGGCAAATTTGGGGCCTTTGTATTGACCCGGGACCCCCAAAGCTGTTCCATGAGCCTCTGAAGTGAAGAGGTGGAAGGGCTGAGTTGGATCAGGAAGGGCTAGAGTAGGTGCCTGTAGGAGAAGAGTTTTGATATGGGTGAAGGCCCATTGGATGAGATGGGGGTTTGTTATGGGCTCCTCTGTGGGGCCTCGAGTCACCTCATACAGGGGTCATGCTAGAAGAGTGAAATGGGATCCGGAGACGGAAGTATCCCGTGAGCCCAAGGAAAGGTTGAATTTGTTTGGTGGTGGGAGGCATGAGGGAATGGAGAGCCTCCCGACAATCCATTGTGAGATCTTGGGTGGTGGGAGTGAGCTGGAACCCCAAGTATCAGACAGAGGGGAGGGAGATCTGTGCCTTGTCATGAGAAACCAGATTGCCTTTTTGAGAAAGGAAATTTAGGAGTGTGGTGGTGTGGAGGTGAGAGATGGAGGGAAGGGCTGCAAAGAAGTAGGTCATCAACGTATTGGAACAGGTGGCTGGGTTTAAGATCTAGAGTGGCCAAGTCAGATGCTAAGGCCTGACCAAAGGGGGGGTCTATCCCAGAATCCCTGTGGGAGGACAGTCCATGTCAACTGGGAGGTCACTTGAGTGGCTGGGTCTTCCCAGGTGAAAGCAAAGAGGGGGTAGGAGGTGGGATCTAGTGGGATGATAAAGAGAGTGTCCTTAAGGTCTAGGACAGAGAAATGAGTGGTTATGGGCAGAATACCTCTGAGTGTATGGGTTGGGGATGACAGAGGTGATGGGGCGAATGGCTAAGTTGATGACCCAGAGGTCCTGGACCAGTTGGGTAGGTCCCATTTGGCTTAACTACAGGGAGGATGGGGGAATTATCAGGGAATGTATAGGGATGAGGATCTTTTGTTTGAGGAGTTGGTCTATGATGGGCTTAGGCCCAAGTCAGTAACAGAGAGCGATGGGGAATTGGGGACAGTTTGGGAAGTGGGAAGTGTCTTGGAGAGTCAGGACAATAGGGCTGTGATGGTCAGCCACCGTGGGCTGAGTAGTGTCCCAGACAGGTGGGTTAACTTGATCTGAGGGGAAAGGGGTGTTTGAGGTGTGTTGGGGAAGAGGGGAGAAGGGAGTGGGAGGACAGCCAGGAGGAGTGAGGGCCTGAGAAGCCTTGGAAAGGAGAGAATAACATGTAGCTTGTTGAGGGCATCTCGCCCCAAGAGAGGAGTAGGACAGTGGGGCATGGCCAGGAAGGAGTGGGTGAAGAGCTGGCTACTAATAAGACATGGCAGTGGGCCTGTGGAGAGTGTGAGCTGGGGAAGGCCTTCAACTCCCATCACTGTGATCTGAGAGGGAAAGATTTGTCCTGAGTAACTTGGGAGAATGGACCATGAGGCCCCTGTGTCAACAAGGAAGGAAATGTACTTACCCGCCACCTCCATAAGTACCCTGGGCTCCTCAGATGTCAGCAGAACCTTGTTTGCCTCATCGGAGGGGGCGTGGAAGCCCAGGCCCCGCCAGTCAGCATTGGCAAGGCCCAGGAGGTCCATGAGTGAAGAAGGAGAGGGGGCTGTTGGGGCTGGAGTGGAGGACACCTGCTGCTGTAGGAAAGGGCAATCCACTGTCCAGTGTCCCTTCTGTTTGCACTGGGGACGGGGCCTGGAGGCAGTCACACATTGGGACACTCATGTGCCATTGCCCCTCATGTCCACATTAGAAGCAGGGCCCCAGAGGCTGCCTGTTGGTTGGGAGCCAAGTGGACTATCTGAGTTCCTGAGGCTTAAGAACTGCCACCAGGAGCTGGCATTTTTGTTTGGTGCAGGCAAGTTTTTTCTCTTTTTCCACAACCTTGTGGCAACTGAAGACCTTGAAGGCTAGGTTTAAAAGTTCATGGCGGGGGAGTGTTAGGGCCCTCCTCAAGGCGCTTAAGTTTTTTTCTAATGTTGGGGTCAGATTGTGAGATGAAAGAGGTGTTAAGGCCCAGCTGATAATCATTGGAGGTGAGGTCTAAGTGAGTAAATTTGGTGAGAGCTTCAGAGCCATGAAAGCGGCCAGATTTTCTGTGGGCTCCTGTGTGATTTCACGGAGCTTGTCCCAATTTACTGCCTTACAGGCAGCCTTTTTGAGACCTTCCAGCAGGCAGATAATCATTTGGTCTCAGTCCAGTGACCCAGGGGCATTAGGGTGGTAATCCCAGTGGGGGTCAATTCTGGGGACTGCCTGTTCCCCGGGAGGGAAGGTCTGGTCTATGCAGCAGGTCTCATCCACATGGGCTTGAGCTGCTAGCCAAATGGTCTCCTTTTCCTCTGGGTAAGGGAAGATGAGAGGAGAGTGTACAGATCGTTCCAGGTGAGCTGGTCCATCTGGGTGAGGTATTGGAACTCCTTGATGTAGGACGATGGGTCAGAGGTAAAGGAGCCGAGTTGCTTTTCTAATTGGGAAAGGTCAGGTAGGGACCAGGGCTGGTGGATGTAGACAGTGCCTTCAGCTCCTGCTACTTGGTACGGGGGAAGGAGGCCAGAAGCAGGTGAGTGGGGCCGAGGCCTGAGGGACCGACTGGGTTTTGGATAGGGTATGTGACAATGGGGGAGGAAAGGGGCACTGTGTCTCAGGGCAGGGACGGGTGGAAAGAGGATGAAGTAGGGGAGGGGGACAAGGAAGAGGAGGGGCAGGATCCCCATGAGGTGGGGGGCCTTCTGGGTTAGCCTGAGGTGGGGCAGATGGCCGGTGGGAAGGGGGGGTCATCCTGGGTTTCGGGGAAAGATCACAAAGGAGCGTGGTATTCAGGCAACCAGCAGTGCGAAGCAGGGGATTTAGCCAGGGGGATTTGCTGCGGGGAGCAGGAGATGCAGTTGGGGGTGGTCATGGAGGGCAAAGAATGCCTGAACATATGGGACTTTGGACCATTTTTGTTGTAGCAACAGAAATTGTTGAGGACAATTGTCTAGGAGGACATTAAAATCTCGAGTTTCCTCGGGGGCCAGATGGACCCATTGTCCAGTTTATATTGGTACGAGACAGTTTGGCAGAGGAAGGTGAGACGTTTGACTTTGAGGTCAGAGAGGCCAAGAGGGCTGCAGAGAACAGCCTTGAGGCATTGAAGGACAGAAGTGTCTTAGGAGGGGTGACAAGGAGAGGTCCCCACAGTTAGGAAGAAGCAGAGGAGGGAGATGATGAGAGAAAGAGAGGCAATCCCACCTGACCACGAGAAGTCCCAAAGGGACTTAGAGGACCCACGCCCCCCGAGCTATGTCTCTAGTCAGGAGAGGGGTTGATGAGAGTAGGGAGGATGATCTGGCCTCTAGACAAGTCTTTGGGAGAGAGCTGAGGAAAGTGAGGGGCATGAAGCCCAGGAAACAAGTGAACATCCATGGGGCTGGGAGTCAGTCTGGATCTGGGAAGGAAAGAAGCCAAGTGAGGGAAGGAGGGAAGAAGACACAGAGGAGGAGAAAGGAATAGCAAATGAATTGGTCAGAAGTGGAGTTGCAGAAGACGCCCTGAAGGTATTCGCAAAGAAGCCAGTTAACGAGGTCCTGAGCAGAATGCATGGGCTCAGGGTCTGGGAGGAAGGATTCAAGAATGGCACGGCAGAAAGAATACAAGTTATGTTCTAAGAGAGCAGTAGAGGGATTAGGGAGACAAGGGAGGGGCTGGACTCTGAAAACAGGATAGTGGGGCAGGCCAGAGGGGCTGGATTGGCGGCGGTGGCGGTGGCGGTGGCAGCAAGGCAAAGGGTGAAAGAGACTCAAAATTGAAGAATGGTGGCATGTCGGGGTGCAGGCAGCAGCAACAGGCCAGATCCAAAGCTTGCGGTGTGCTCAGAGGCGGTCGGCTGTGGACCTCATGGTCTGCTCAGAGGCAGTAGGCTGTGGACCTAGGGAGGGGTCCCTGGTCAGAAGGGACTAGCTGGAGCCTTGGCATCCCTCCCAGGTTTTGGCACCAAATGACTGGACAATTAACCAGATCTAGGTTGCTGTGACTCATACCAACCAAACCAGAAGCAAGAAGGATTTATTATAGCAGAAGAGTGAGGAGTGGGCTGCCCAGCAGACCAGAACAGCCAGCAAGCTGTGTAAAGCATGAGGTTTTTAAGATTTTTTTTTCCTCTGGTGGGAAGCATGTTTATGGGCTGTTGTAGCTGACCAGCAGCACATCTGGTCCCTGTGGCCTTCACAGTCTAGCCGGTTTAGGGAGGTGAGCAAGATAGGGCAGGGGTGACCCTCGCGGGCTGGCCTGTTCTGCAAAGGGGGAGACCAGACTGAGGCCGGTTTTTTCTCTTGCAAAGGACCGGGGAGCTTCATGTATCACTTTGTTTTCAATAAAGTAAGAGAAACTAGCTGTGTAACTATCTTAAATATCTTGTGTATAGATAGTTTTTTCCTTTTCCCCTCCTTCCTTTCCCCTTCCCCCATCCCAGTTTGTCTTTTCTTTTCAACAGTTTCTTCCTGATTCACAATATCTGTTGTACGTTTTGGATCTTATTGACTCGTTCAGCTTTTCACACTAGTGAGACAATGTGATGTTTACACATGTGGGTCTGATTTATTTCACTTATGAGTATTTAAATAAAATCCAACTAATGCTAACACAGTAAGACCCGTGTCTTATCATCATGAAAACAAACCTAGTAACAAGTGACTATCACAGTTTTCTAGTCTTGTGAGTTCTTTAAGAAATGATTTTCATAGTTTGTTTTTATTTCATACATCACTGTCACTTTGGAATAGTGTCCACCTGAGCTGATTCCCCCTTGTACCTGGTCAGTCTCCTCATGTCCAGCAGGGTTTAGTTTTGTCATTGTGTGATCATAGCATGTCCATCCACTTGCTCTTTTGCAGTGTGACCTTGCCATTCTGCCATCCAAAGACAGAATCCACTGTCTCTTCCCTGGCCTTTTCTGGTATCAGTGGAATGTGTTGGAGACGATACCAGTGGCTTCTGAGATGAGGTCAGAAAAAGGCTTGCACCTTCCACTCGGTCTCTAAGGATGCTGCCTCTGGCTCTTCTTTCCCGGGTTCTCTCTGCACAGTCACTGGTCTGTGTTCTGTGAAGCCAGGCCAAGGCAGCAGGTTTGCCTCAGCAATCTGAGCCTGGCTCTCCGGTGTCCGGACTCAGGCATAGCCACGCTCTCTCCAGTGAAGCTCCCAGCTGCTGGAGTCTGCACCACAAAAGTGCAGACATTCGTGGGTCTGCAAAGGCAGCCTTGGAGACTTCCTCTGTCCAAAGTACTGAAGCCCTGAGCATAATGAAGCCTGTGGTTTTTCTACCACTAACTTTGGGGCAATGTGTTTGACAGGGACAGGCCATCAGGATCGACTTTAACATTGGCATTGGGGGCCGCTCCAATAAGACCTAAAGAACATGGGCCAGCTGCTGGGTGGGGAAGAGCATCTGTGAAGTCCTGGAGGGACCTGAAGGTCCAGAAAGTGGCGAGACCTTCAGTGAGAGGTGTCAGGAAGTGGCGATCATGCTCTTTGGACCTGGAAAGATCTTTATTAATTAGTGGCAGAAAGACTAGGAAAACTGTTTCACAAGATAACATGGAAAATAAATGATGATGAGATGCAGCGCGGGGCTTGGATGGCATGGGCTCGGGCAAAGAGAGGCCAGGCTGCAGCAGCTGTGCTGGTGCTTGGCTGCACAGAACCCCCAGCCCGCAGGACACGCAGAGAGCTTCTGGCACATTCCCGGCCATCTGGAGCACCTCTGTGGTTTTTGTGGGGGTTCTGTTTCTGTTTTATTGAACTACAATAAAAGATGGTTTATTGGGGGGAAAAGATGGAAAAGAAGGAGGATACACAGCTACCGTGAAGCGGGGGCTCCAGAGCTGAGAACCCACTCTCTCTGTTAAGCAAAGATCTCTGAGACTCAGCAGCCTCATAGGGAGCCCAAGGTGGTGAAGGACAGTTTCAGAGTCCTTGGGGTGGCTTTTCCCTGAATGAGTAGATTTATAAATTGATCCATAGAAACCTATAAAGAATGTTAATTAAATCATCCTGGACTTAGAGGGATCAAGACAATATGAGATGAAAACAAGCTGCTGGATCTTTAAATTTTCATAATCAGGAAGCAAGCTGAGCAAAGTACTCAGCTGCAAATGTGGGTTCCATGTTTTATGGAAAAGGAATCCTGACTCCCATGGTAAACCGAGCAGCCACACCAGCGACCCAGTGCTCAGAGAAGGACGCCCACTGAGCAGGTCCAGGCTGTGATTCAGGAGCTGCTTCCGGCCCCTGCTGGGTCTCAGCGTTATCACCGCCTTGCCCCTCGCCGAGTTCACAGTTCTTCAGGTTGGGAGGAATGGTACTCAGGGCATCCCACTGACTTACATGCTTAAATCCTGGACTTGGAACAAATGCTTAAATTAGGAAGAGATGCCAGGGCCTGTGGGGAAGAGGATGAGTACGTTTGGTATTGGGTGGAATGTGAGCTATTGAGACCACAGGGCAGACTGTACCAGATGGATTTTTTTTTAGTAAAGCTTTTCTTTTGAGATAATTATAGATTCATATGCAATTGTAAGAAATAATACAACAGATCCAATGTATCCTTTGCCAAGGTTCCCCCAATAGTAAAAATTCTGTCATTCTTAATTTGCAGTCATTCCTACCAAGACAGTGACCACGGGGGCATCAGACTGTTACTGAGAGGGCCCAGTTCTACCTGTGCTCATGTGTTGGCTTTGTCACCCGTGCCAGGTTCAAATCCCGCACTCTGATCAGAGACAGGGTGACAGGGGTCCCTCCTGGTGCTTTTAGGTATCCATACCCACCTCTGCCTCCCCCACCAGACCAATTTTATTATAGCAGTCATTCACATTATGGATGCAATACACTTAGAAAAAGCTAATATAATACATTATATATGATATTATTTTATTGTCTTGCAAATTATCAATGAAGACCTCCACTTGGAGATCTATAATGGTTGACTTTTCCAAAGTGAGTGTTAATCCATCAGTAACAAACAACTGCCATCTTGGTAAAGTCTGTTAAGTTTAGCTAGTTTTCACCGCTGTCTAGGGACAAGCATTCAGCTACTGGTTAAGCTTGATTGGGTCAACTTGATGAGTGTGAGGGTCCACTGAGATAACTGGCGGAACTCACTTCTGGGCATGTGTGGGGGGCTCGTGGAGCCATGTCCTTGGGGCCTGTATCTGGCCGCTGGCCCCTTCCTCTCTGACACTGTGCCCTGCCCTGTACCCGGCCTCCATGAACTTTATTTCTCTGCGCCCTGCAGCCGTGATGCTCCTGCTGTGGAGGCGGCTGACCCTGGACTGAGTCCCTTTGCAGCATGAAGCAAACCAAACCTCTTCTCCTTTGGGTCATGTGTATTGTGTCTCAGCTGTAGGCACATTATTTGCAAGGAACCTAGTGTTTTTCCTTTAGTTTTCCTCTCAAAATTTTTGGTTACCAAATAATTTCTGGCTTCTTTTCCTGTTTTTCTTATATATGCTATTGGTACTTAAAGATTTTTCCCTGTGTTTCCGAATTATTTATCACAGTTCCAGAATTATTATGAACATTGGTATGGACTTTATCTTCTAAGATTGGTGCAGGACTTTTAACTTTGCAATACTTTAGTATACTATATGCAGTATTTGTGATACACAGATAAAAATATCTAAAATTTAGTATTATGTGTAATTTATCTTATTTCTCACATTTAATCTACATCTTCTGTTACATTTAACATGCAGTTAGACCATTTCAAACTCCCCCCTTTAAATTTTTCTCTTTATTTAATTGAAAATGCATTTGTCCTTGCCAGGGACAAGCCTAGCTGCCGAAAGATAGAAATAAAACAGAATCACAGCCCATGTGGAGCTCCTGTCTACTAGAGAAGAGGGGTCGACAGATGATCACAAAGACTTGCTCTTAGAAAACAGTAAACAAAGAGTGTGACGGGAACACTTGCAGGGTGAGCTTTAAACGTAACTTGCAGCGCTGATACAAGCTCTGAGCGCAGTGCGGGAGCCAGCGTTTGTTAAGCTTCCTGAGTGCGGGAGAACTGAGGCGTGTCCTCTCGGACCTCCACTACCTCCTGTCACCCCCAGAATGGGTTGGGTACTCAGTGCCTGGCAACGACTGTTGGAAAGGCAGAGCTGTTTTGTCTGATTTTTGAAGGAGGCTTTTCGAGTCGGTTAAGGAGTGATTGAAGCGAGGTTGTTCTACGACAAGGCAGCTACAGGCCCGTGTCTTGGTGAAGTCCCCCCCTGAGCTGGAGAGCCTCAGACTTCAGCGGCGATGACCCGCCACGCTCTCCTAGTGGAGGGGCTTGTCTCTGTTCTGGCCCATTTGGTCCCTCCGTACTTGTTCTGCGTTTCTGAAAGGTGTACTTCCTGGGCTTAGAATTTCCACTTGGCCATATTTTCCTCCCAGGCCTTGCTTCTGCAATAGAAAGTTCACTGTTATCCCTAGCTTTGCTCCTCTGTGTGGAGCGTCCCCCGACCCCACACACTTCCTGAATGCCTTCAAGACGTCTAGGACTCCAAATAGAGTGAATCTAGTTGTGACTGTTTGTTACAGTTTTTGTATTTTCTCAGCAGGTTAATCTTTGGTTTGTTTTCTTTTACTAATTATGTCTTCAAATATATTTTCTGTCTTCTTCCTCTCATTTACTCTTGGCTTTTTACTCATAAGAGTGCGAGACCGAGACTGTCCCATGACGCTTGAGGGACTGCTCTTCATTTGCTCCTCTTTCCCCTTGTGGTGAGATTAACTGCTCTCAGTCGTCTTACGTAGGCTCACCCACTGCCCTGCGTGTATGGGTGAGTTTATCAGGTGCAGTCTTCGCCTCCGTGGATGCATTTCTTATTTCTAGCATTTCAGCTTGACTTTATGCATAATTTCCATCCTTCTGCGGTGCTGTTTCCATGTTTTTATGTTTGTGGTCCACCTTTTCTGCTAGAAACTTCAGCATATTCTCTTACTCCAGGTACTTTAAATTCCTGCCAGAGACTTGCAGTAACTTAGTCACATAGATATCTGTTATGGTTGTTGTCTAGAGGTCTGTCTCCCCAAAGCCTCACGTGATCATTAAGGTTTTTTGGAGGTTGCTGAATCTAGAGTGTGTGATTGATTCGTACTGCAGTGCTGGGATGGAGGGTGCTGGGACTGAGGCTGGGCGATTGCTGGGTCCATTCACTGATTGCGTTGGCACCGCCCTAATCCCAGCAGCCTACGTAGACTACAAAAGGGGCCGAAAGATACTGTTAAGGTCGGTTGTTGATTTTGCTGTCTTCTGCCCTCCACAAACTGTCCTCTGCAAAGCTGCCCTGTCCTGGAGCCGGTCAGTTATGGACTGAACCCGCCACAGACTGTGAGCTAAATAAACCTGTCCTTAGCTTTGGGCACTGGGTATTTTGTCTCAGCTATAAGAAAACAACTAAGATAGTGTCTATCTGTATTTCTGTGGATAGCATGTGGGTCTTTCGTGCTGTTCTGTATGTCGTGCTTCCTGGTTGAAAGCCAGACGCCTTGCGTGGGGAACGCAGAGACAGGTGAAGTTTCTTCTTGCCTGGAAGTGAACATGCATCCTCCGTTCCAGCCCTTCCCTGTGCGGGACAAGCACGCACTGGGTCTGGGCAGGGCCTTGAGCGGGGTGGCTTTCCTTGTTGCTTGGGTATCGGTTCGCTGCAGAGCTCCCGTGGCTCTGGCATTGCCTCATGCCAGGCTGGAGTCGGCTTTCCTGGAGGACTTCACTCGGTGTCTGCTCCACCTCCAAGTCTCGCCTCGCTGCTGAGCCCTGGCCAGGGTCTCTTGTCCCTCTCCTGTCAGTCCCACTGGCGGTGATGTTTGCCCGGTGCTATGGAACGGCCTGTTGTTTCCAGTGGTCCTGGTTCCGCCTCTGTCCTGGGCATGGGCTGCTTTCTAGGCTCCTGTCGCCTGCCCTCCACCAGGGGCAGGGGGGCTCTTGCTTGGCATGTTTTCCTACCTCCCCAGAGGACTGAGGGCTGCTGTTTTTAATACACCCTCCCTCTGTTATAACTGGTCTTGAACTGTGCCCTGAAGACTGCTGTATTTTTTTTTTTTCTCTTCCTGCAGTGGTTTAAGGTTTTCTCATCCTAGGGGAGAGGGCCCTGGAAGAAGCTCTGTGCTTTCTCACTAAGCATCTGCATTCCCACCCCGCAGGCCACCACGAGAGGGCGCTCTCTCTGGTCTCCCCTTTCCTGTGGGCACCTGGTGAGTAAACAAAGTGTGCGAGGGGAACACTTGTGAGGTGCCCACGGGAAAGGCTCTGAGAGGGGACAGATGCAGCCTGGTGCCCTGGTTGCCAGGGACTCTGCCCAGTTGTGCCGGGTCACACTCAGCCTTTAGCAGCATGTTAGACACATTAGCTGAGTCTCTCGTCAGCCTGCGTTCCGTCTGGCCCCCGGTCCAGGTACCGGGTGAGCTGGTCCAGTCTTCTCTTGGTGGTGTCCAGCCCTTCTGAGAAAGGGCTCTTGGATGTGGTGTTTCGGTGGCCTTCTGTTTTGTAGGGTTGGAGGTCATGGTGCTTCCAGCTTTCCGCATGTCACGTGGAAGCCTCTGGGCAGGACCTCAGTACACAACCACACAGTGACCTGCGTGACTTGTGACCCTCACTAGGTCACACATTTCACTGCATGGACCTACAATCCCCACTTGGGTTTTTTGTCTGGTAGATTTTTTAAAAATCTCTGACTAGAGCCTGAATATTCCCTACTCACCCTCCTACCCACCTCATACTTAGAGATCCAAGTGACTTATGTGAAACAGTCTGAAATGCCACCCTGAGGGGAGGACATTCACCCCCCATGGGGTGCTGGCATCAAACCCAGAGCCGCACAGCATTCTGAGCCTGGGTTCTACCCCTGCACCACACCCTGGGCTTCCCTCAGCGGGACTGGGGACTGAACCCAGAGACTCAGCACTGAGCTACATCCTCGGACCTCTTCTTGGAGTAGCAATTCTTTTTTTTTTTTTTTTTTTGTGGTACTGGGAATCGAACTCAGGACCCTGAGCTTAGCTAGGCAAGCGCTTATTCCACTGAGCTATATCCCCAGCCCTTGGACCTCTTCTTTAATTTCAATTTTGAGACAAGGTCTTATTGAGTCACTAAATTGCCTAGGTTGAAATCACACTCATGATCCTCTTGCCTCAGCCTCCTAGAGTAGTGGGATTATGGGCAGGAGCCAACATGCTCACAAACCAGCCCTTGTCTGTAAGAACTGAAAAGTCTGGGTACTTGTGTCAGCTTTTCTTTTATTATACTTCCGTAGAGTCAGTCACTTCTCTAGTTGACCCCCCCTTTCAAAACAAGAGTTTTAAGACCTTTGTTCCTTCACTCTGACAGTGTTATTACAAGATGAAAAATAAATGATCTCTGAAAAATTAAGACTCTGTATAAACTGTGATTTTAAATTATCTTCCCTCTTTATACTTTTTGCCCATGAGTACATTTATTTTTACCAAAATTAAATGAAACAGATATAATCTTTCTGGCTTCCTGTTTTTGGTTTATTTAAAGAACTTTTTATTGCTGGTTTTAACTCTCTTGGTAAGGGCCGAATTATTTTTTTAACTTATGTAACTTCTAATTTGGACTTCTCACATTTTACCTCAGAGACTTCTCAGTTTTTCTTTTATGGTTAGAATTTTATTTCAAAATATATCTATTTATCTTTAAAGATTTCTTTTATGTTATTAGGTGCCCGTGTAAAAGTTTTTGTTTTTTCCACTTGCATCTATTTTTCTGTTAGTACGTGGCTGCAGCACGCGCAGTTAGCTCACATCGTCTCGGGGCTGGGTGCAGCGCGCACACTTCAGCTCGGCTCTTCTCTACTCCCTTCCCCTCCGCCGCCGCCTCTAACTGCCCTGCCCCCCACTTCCATTCCTGTTGAGACTATTAATCCGAGCTTGTATTTGTGACACAGAGTGTTGTACTCATCGCGGTTAGCGGGCTCCTGTCCACGGCACACCTCCCTCCCTCCCCCAGTTCCTGGACCCCTTCCCATGGGCAAGAGACCCATCCTCTCATTACCTTCCATCCACCCTTTGCTGCGCTGCTTGTGTCCCTGGCCTCACTCAAATGAGAGATGCCAGGAGGTATTTAAGGTTGTGTGTGTTGATTTAATTCACTCAACACTGTGTTTTCCAGGTGCATCCATTTTCCTACAGATGGCTCAAATTTGTCCTTCTTTGTAGCCAAGTAGCATTCCATTGTGTATAGATACCACACTTTGTGCAGTTGTCTGTTGATGGGAATACAGGCTGCTCCCAGGATTTAGCTAGTATGAGTTGTACTACTGTGTGCATGGGTCACTGCAATGTGAAGTCTTAAGATCTTTGGGGAAGATTCCTAGAAGGGGATGCTGGGTAATAGAGGATTTCTAGTTTTAGTTCTTTGAGGAATTTCCTTACTGATTTCCACAGTGATTGTACTAGTTTATATCCCCACCACAATGTAGGAGGGTTCCTTTTTCACCATAGCCTACCAAGCACGTGTTATTGTTTGATTTCTTACTGATTGTCATTCTTTTCGGAGTGAGAGTGACTCTCAGCATTGTAATTTGCATTTCCCTGGTGGCCGGAGATGTGAAACATTTTTTCATGTATTGGTTGGCCATTTGTATTTCTTTCTCTGTGAAAAATTTGTTCATTTCTTTTGCTCATTTCTTGGTTCTGTCTTTTACTTTAAGTAGCCTAATTTTTAAAAAATAATTTATATATTCTAGATATTAGTACTCTTTCTGAGGCATAGCTGGCAAAAATGTTTCCCATTCAGTAGGTTGTCTCTTCACTGTATTGACTGATTCTTTGCTGTGCAGAAGCTTTTTAATTTGACGTAATCCTGTTTGTGGATTCTTGTTGTATTTCTCATATAATTGAGGTTCTGTTTAGAAAGTCTTTCCTACACCTATGACTTCAAGTGTTTCATCTGTTTTATCTTCCAGTAGGTTAAGTGTTTCTGTTTTCATGTTTAGATCTTTGATTCATTTTTATTTTAACTTAGTGCATGGTGAGAGGTGTGGGTCCACTTTCGGTTTTCCCAGTGTCACTTGTTGAATAGGCCATCTTTCCTCCCACGTAGGCCTTCGGCCCCTTGCCAAACGTGTCTGAGGAGGTTTCTGTACCCTCTGTTCTGCTCTGCCAATCCTGACATTTGTTGTTGCTTTGGTGCCATTCTGTTTTTATTACCACTGCTTTGTAGTCTACCCCGAGGTCAGGTAACAGGATGTCTCCTGCTTTGCTTTTCTTACCTGAGATGGCTGTTGCAATTCTGCATCTCTTTTGGCTCTGTATGAATTTTAGGGTGGTTTTCTCTAGATCAGTAACTATGCTTTTGGTATTTTAATGGGGAATGCATTGGATCTCTTGAACAGTTTGGGGAGTATGGCCATTTTGACAATATTCGTTCTGCCTATCAAGGAGTAAGGACATCTTTCTCTTTTCTAATGTCCTCTTCAGCCTTCTTGTCAGAGTACAATAGTTTTCTTTGTAGACTTCTTGCAGTTCCTTGTTTAGGTTAATTTCTGGGTATTTCATTTTTCTTGTTGCCACTATGAATGATAATTGTTCTTGTAATTTCCTTCTCATTGAGTTTGTTACTGATGTACACAAAATGCTATTGATTTTTGCATGTTGATTTTTTATCCTGCTACATTGCTGAAATTAGTTATTAATTCTAAGAGGTTTTTTGGTGGAGTTGTTTGGGTCTTTTATCTAAAGCATGAAGATATCTGCAGATAGTGATAAGTTGAGTTCATCCTTTCCTATATGTGTCCCTTTTGTTTCTTTCTCTTGTCTGATTGCTCTACATTGAATAGTACCATGTTTCAAGTACTGTGTTGAATAGAAATGGTCATAGCGGGCATCTTGTCTTGTTCCTGGTTTTAGAGAAAATGCTTTTAGTTTTTCTTCATTTAATATGATGTTGGTCATTGGTTTGTCACAAACAGCTTTTATCACATTTAGATATGGTCCTTCTGTACCTATTTTCTTGAGGGTCCTTACCATGAAGGTTGGAAAACATACCTGCCCAGCAGAAATATTTGGATCTGCATGTTATATATAAACTACTATATATAGAGTGCCTGGCACATGCTGTAGGATATCAGGATATGCACCTTTCATCAGGCCATGATGACCAGGATGCTCTGCAGCAGCACGGTGGCGAATGCAGAGTGACAGAGTGACTGTGTCTCCACAGGCCCCCACCATCCAAGGATGACCCCGTTAGCCAGCCCCTTCCCAGCATATGTTATCACGCATTCTGCGGCAAGCATTATTCTTTCTCCCACGTACACACTGACACCCTATTTCACTTCCTTCCTCTTCTAAATGTGCCTTAGTTGTTAAGACAAAGCATTTGCTGTTCACCTTTGTTGTGTACAAATAATGCAGACAACTCTAGTCAGAAGTTGTTGTTAGTTTACTTGTATTGCAGTTGAAATGTTCATACATTTCATGGAAACATGATGCACAGTGACAGCATATAGAAGGGGTCTCCGCAGTCATCTCCGGAGTCAGTGATGTGCTAGAAGCGTGCACAGAATGCAGGAGTACAGTTACACTCATCACTGTGATTTATTGCAGCAAACAAGTACAAAGCAAGCAAATAAAGAGCGAAAGGGGAAAGGATGTTTATAGCACCTCTGCCTGGTACATACCGTAATTCCAGATGCCCAGAAAGGAAGCGGGTGTCCCACATAAGCCGCACTGTTTCTGCAGCCGAGGCACAGTGACTCCTCATGGTCATCTTGTGACTGAGAGGAGTCCACCCGGGCCAGCGTTCCCAAGTGCCAGCCAGCGGCCAAACTTGTGTGCAAGCCTTCAAGAATGGCAGTCTCGGAGCTGCTGGGTTTGTATTCCTTTGTGCGCTCAGCAGACTCAGCAGCATGTCCAGAAAGCATCCCTGAGTGTGGTTAGAATCAGTGTAAAACTCTGAAATGTGTCTTTAGATTCTGTTAACTCAACCAGTCTTGGCATTTATAATAAGCGATTCTTATTCTATTTTATTTCCCTTTACTGATTGGTTTAATAATTAATGTGAGATAATTTATTACACTGTACTTCAAGTAGAAATTCTATTATTCTGAGTCTCAGTGGTTTTCACAATTGAATCCACATGAACACCGCAGTGAGAAGGCACCTGACACTCAATAGGATGGTGACTATAAGAAAGATTTAGGACACTAAGTGCTGACCACGTGTGGCGGAAAGGAGGTTTTTCCACGTCAGGGACGGGAGTGCAAGCTAGCAACTCACAATGGGAAACATCACAGAAGTCCTGGAAATTAAACACAGAATTATCTGATAGTCTAGGAGTTCCACTTAGCATTATGTATCAAAAGAAAATGAAACCAGTATGTCCAGGAAACATCCGCACTCCTGTGTTAATGGTAGCATTATTAACAGTAGTCAAGGTATGGACACATACCATGCAGGTGTGAGCAGGAGGATGAATGAACAGAGAAAACTATGCTGTAGACACACAGTGGGAAGCTCTCTAGCCTTAAAAAGGAAGGAAATCCTGTAATCTGTACCAACATGCATGACCCTGGCGGACATCGTGTCAAGTGACATAAACCAGGTAGAGAAAGACAAATGCAGTGTGGTTCATTCTATGTGGGACCTAAGACATCCACTCAAGGAGCAGAGAAGGGTGTCACCAGCCAGGGTAAGAAAGGAAAAGAGCGCTTGTTGGTTGAAGGGTACAGAAATTCAGTGGACAGGGAGGGTAAGTCCGGGGGATTTACTCATGAACACAACCAGAGTTCATAACAATGCGTCCTATGCTAAACAATTACTAAGACAATAGAGTTTAAGTATTCTCACCACAAAAGTGATAAATGTGTGATGTCAGAGATATGTTAATGAGCTTAACTTAGCCATTCACAGTGTACACACATATCGAAATATGTTGTGCACTGTAAGCATATACAATTATTTTATTTGTCAACTAAAAAAGTTTTTGTAGATGAGGAATACTGCAGATTGAACTCGGGACCTCACACTTGCCAGGCTGGTACTGCACCACTGAGCTAAATCTCCATCCCATAAAAAAAATTTTAAGGCTTTTTGTAACAACATGGATACGTGACTATTTTGTGATGTTTTCTTTGGTAAAATTCCATTCCAAGTTTCAAACAACTGATTTCAAATGAAATTTTAGAAAAAAACTTACTTTTACAATGATCATATATCGCTTCTTGGCCTTTTGGCTAAGATCAAGTGTACAATGATTATATATTCATTTTGCAGAGAAAGAAGAAATTAAAATAGGCTGGATTCTTTATGGAAGGCTATGAAGAAGGAACTACAGTCAAACTGAATATGGTCATATTCAGAGAGGTAGAGAACAAAGATGTACCAGGAAAAGGGGTAGTGTGACAGAGTTGAGCCTGGCTGAGAAGGAAGAAATCACTGTACAGAGCCACCATGGAGCAAACAGAAACTCATGACCACGTTTTTGCACCTCTGCCGTTCAGACCTGTGTATTTTTTGCCTTTGCAGATTCTAAGAGCATTTGTAGGAAGACCCACTTTTCTCATTTAATAGCTTAGAGGAGGTATAATGTGTCACATATTTCTCTTGTATTATGGTTCTTCCTTTTACTATACTTCACTCACAGGATTTTGAATCTTCAGTGAGGGAGTAAAAACTTAGGTAAGAAGATGGAAGTTCATCATTTTAAAAAATTATAACTGCTTCCCCCAAGAGAGTTAGAGTGGGGATATATTCTTAGCATTTACCTTCTATTATGTGTGGAATTTCTGCACACAGAAGCATTGTGTATCTTCCTCTGTTTGCTTTACCTTTTTTCTAGGTGAATATTCATCAGCAGAACTTTTTTCTCACTGCTAAACGAACTCTTATTTCGCAGTTTGTATCTGGCATTTCTATCTCTGGTGGTTTTCCTGTTCCCGCCACATCACACGGGTCACTCATTTGGCTTTTGTTTTCTGTGTTTTTCCCTGGCAAACTACTCAGCTATGTGGAGAGCAAGTTTTGTAAGAATGAATCTGCTGTACTTTGTTCTCAGGCAGCATTGAAAAGACTAAAATAGAATTTCAAAGGGTTATCAGGTCCAGGCTAGCAGAGTTATACAGAAAGGTTCTTTCTTTGTACTAATAAAAGGTAGAAATTATTTCACAATTGTCTGGTGCAGCACCTAAAAGTGCATAGCATATTGAAAATGTGAATACTTGTCTGAGCATGAAAAATTAAATATATTCTGTAATTATTTAAAAAATAACACACAACCCAAGAACTTAGCTCAGCTAATTCACAATTGTCAGATATCAAAACAAGCTCTTTGTAATTATCTAGATCAAGCATTAAAAATTTCAGACTGAACATCTGAATAATTTATTGATCACCAAAGCCACCTGCCTATAAATCAATAGTTTGATAATGGATTGATTCATGCTCATCTTTACCTGGTATATGCAGAACATCTTTAAATTTCTTAAATTCACACATATTTAACTACAACTTACTTTTATCACACTAGTTTTTAAATATAGAATCTGCTGACATGAAGTTACTGTATTTAAAAATTCAGTAATAGCAGCTGCTATGTTGAATATCTCCAGCATGAACACTAATTCTGTAAAACACTACATTTGATGAAAGATTTCAAATAAGAAAGGTTAGAAGAAGCCCACAGGTGTACATTCTGAGAGAACGGGCAGCAAAGCGAAAGCAAAAGGTCTGTGTCCGTGTCCAAGCTAAGAAGCTGCAGTAAGAAACAGTCCCTAAGAGTCACCAATAATGTATTATACTCCAGTGGGGTAAGTAGTGGGCGGCAGTGCACAGCCTCGTTTCAGGCTGGAAATTGGTCAGACAGCTGCTTTTTAACTGAAGGAGAAATACACATATTGGTAGCAGCTATTTTTATGTTGGATGTAGTTTTTGAAATTGATTCTGTATTTGTAATATCTTAAAAGATCTGTTTATTCCTAAACAATAGTAATCTGCCTGATTAGTGTTTATTATCAAATTTCAGTAATCACTGCTGAACTTTTCTCCAGACTGATGTCATTAGTGTATCTTCTGTAGATGAATAAGGCATTTTCAAAAGTGTATTTTATGGTAATAGAACTCTAATATGAAATGGGGTGCCTGCGCAGCAAGGACATGCAAACCGTCTTGGCAAGAACACTTTCTTTTGTGAACTTGGGAGAAAGCTTATTGAACTTGTTACTTTTAAAAAATATTAAAATGAAAAAGTATCATCTTTTGTACCCTGAGTTTTTAGAGGTGTGGATTTTATAAAAATAAGGAAATCTTAATTTTGTTAACTACATTATTAATTTTTAGTATTTATTTGAAATTTGTTAAAGGAAAAACTAACAGCAGCTCATAGAAATCAGTTCTAAGCAAAGACCGAAATATATTGCTTTCGTGGAGATGGCTTTTCTTAGACGAAACAACCAGGGCTTGAAGCTAATACTTAGACAAACTGAGCTTGTGTACCAAGCGGAAAACTGTTTGCTGTGAGACTCGGTTTGTTTAGAAGCCTTTTGAAAACAGAAGATCCAGAGGCCCTCCCTGAGTTGGAACTTGATAAGGATTTGCTGTATTTTTAATCTAGCAAGCTTCAGCTTTCAGTTTCTGAATTTTTAATACAGTTCATATCCAAATGATGGCTCAGATTCCTTGCCAGGACAAACTTTACATGTACGAGGGACCTCTCTGGGAAGCAGTCCTGTGACCTCACACTGTAGACGGCACTCTTCTGCAGGGGTCCTTGCTTGGTGGACCTGGTCACAGGAGAGAACCGAGCAGCCAGGACACAGAGTCCACTGCGAGAATAAGATCATCATGCTGGACAAGCACATAGGGATCATAAGAGTTTTCAGTTTTCAGAATATTTGCATACATGTAAGGAGATACTTTGGAGATGGAACTTAAGTCTAAATATGAAATTCATTTATGTTTTATATACCTTATGCCCACAGCCTAGAGGTAATTTTGCATAACACAGTAACTTTAGCCAGCCTGCATTTTTACTTCAGCCAATTTCATGGAGTCAGGCAGGGAATTTTGCACTTGTGTTACCGTATCAGTGCTCAGAAAGTTTCAGATTTTGGAGCATTTTGGATTTCAGAGTTTTGGATTAGGGATCCTCAAACTGCGGTAAAGTTTCAGTGTGTGATGTGCTAAACATATCCCATAAATCACCCTATTTAATTCTACTAACATCTTTATTAGATAGATAACATTAGCCACATTTTCAGATAAAGAAAAGATTTATACCCACCAACTGACTTGCTAATGATCAGTCAGACTGTAAATGGTTCAGCTGTGATTGATTGTTTGATAGATTAATTTTTTTTGTCCTTTTGAGACCGGGTCTCACTATGCAGTTTAGGCTGGTCTTGAACTCACTTTGTAGCCCAGGCTATCCTCAAACTCACAAAGATCCTCCTGTCTCAGCCTCCCAAGGGCTGGGGTTGCAGGCATGCACTACCACGCCTGGCTCTCAGCTGTGATTTAAACCCAGGCAGCTAGAAACAGAACATAATCACAGACTTTTCAAAAAAAAAAAAAAAAAGGGCCAGGCATGGTGATGCACACCTGTAATCCCAGCACTCGGGAGGCTGAGGCAGGAGGATTGCAGTGAGTTCAAAGCTAGCCTGGGCTCCATAGTGAGTTCAAGGTCAGCCTCAGCTGCATAGCGAGACCTTGTATCAACTCCCCCCTGCCAATAAAAAGAAGAAGTAGACAGGAGCAGAAACTTAACACAGGGAATAGAAGCACATAATTATAAAATAGAATGCCAGTTAAAGGAACTTGGATTTCTTCCTCAAAGTACAAGAAAGCATGAAGCACTTTTGAAGAGAGGAATGACCGCATAAAAGCAGAGTGTAGGGCTACTGGCCTGGCAGCAGGCAGTGACAAGTGGCCAAAGTCTAGTGGATCCTGGCAGGAGGAGAGAGGAATAAGGAAGGACAGAAGAAACATGATGTCGGGAATAGAATTATGAATGTCAGAAGCAGAGGGCAAGTTTCTTCCTACTGTGAAGTGTGTGTTTGATGGGGCAAGGCAAGGCTGAACCTTTCCAGAGCATTGAATGTGAAGTGGCAGAATGACATCCCAGCACGATGTCCGGTGGGCCAACTGTCGAGGCCCGGCTGCACCTTGAGAAAGACTGAGAAGCCATCCCAGCAATATGATAGAACAAATTACGAGGAAAAAACAAATGATTACCACAATGGCAGTTCCACATTAGAGTGTAAGAAGAGAATTAGCAAAAATGAAGACAGGTAACACAGGAGTAGAAATATTCGGGTTATGAGCACTATGAATTCTGCCATAGATTCAGCTTGCTGATGGCAGAGGCCCACCTTGCGCCATCAGGTGCAAGCTCACACAGCCAGGAGCGGAAGCTACTCGTACCCCAGACACTACCTGCTGGATGAAGAGTTTTGCCAGTTCCTATGTGGACCAACTGCCAGCAACAGTTTTCAAATTAATTGAAACATGGGCCTTCAGTTCACGCCTAACTTACCTTACAAATTCACCTCTTTTGCACCAGGGATATATTCATAAAAAATTGCAAATAAATATCATTTTAAAGTCTTAAAAGAGGTTTCATCTTAATTTCTGATTGTTCTTCCTTTGGCAATGATTCAGTGTTCTCTTTATCTACCCTGCAGCCTTTCACTGAAGGAGGTGACCCTCTGTAAGTACTATTGCAGTAAGGATGCAGAGTCCTTCAGGTGCTTTCAGTGAGCTTTGCGGAAAAGTCCCAAGAATGGTATCGCTTTGGTATCACGTGCAATATGTAAATTATCTTGGGGTGGGTAAGAATTTGGGAAATGGGTCTTCTCTGTAGAATATTATCTGCTGTATTTCTATTAAATTATAGTCTCCATGGTGCCAGATATGAAAACAAAACTATACAGATTTTCTACTGTTAAAAAAGCCTCAGAGAAATCAGGTTAACTAGCTATGAGATAGGTTTAACAACTTGAACAGAAATAGTATGTACTTGTGGGCAGAAGAAACAAGCATCACAGAGATGTGTGATGGACAGGGGAGAACTGTAAACTCCAAACTCCACTTAGGCCCATACACATGTGTAAGTACCCCCGGTCAGTGCCTGAAGAGAAGAAAGCTCCATAAAGGAACAGCTGGACCAAAAGGTACTAATACAGTATCAAAGCACTACTATTTTAATTGCAATGAATTAAATCTTAACTTTAGGTTTATGAAAAAGCATGCCTGTGTCTCCTCCCCGAAGCTCCAAGGCTCTGTTGCATTTGTGCACCCAAGGTGGAATTGCTGTGTAGCTTTTGTGCAGAAGGCCATCCCTTCCTGTCAGCCTCAGGACAACCTCCGCTGCCCTCTGCTAGATTGAGTGTGTATTGCTCAATGTCAAAGGACACATGAGAGAAAACATTTTAACTGGGATACTCCTAAAAAATCCCAAATGTAGGTGAGAAAAAAAAAAAAAACCTCTGCTAATAAAAGACAAGGACACACAATGACACCATATGTTAACACCAAAGGCAGATTCTTTAGGGCTCATGTCTGGATCTATGGTTCCATTATGCTATTAATTTAGGCATAAAATGATTAAAGATAATCTTAAATATCATTATGATTCTTGTGAAGGTATTTAATGTCCTAAAAAGGAAAAAAAGTTAGACCAAACACAAAAATAAATATATTTTCTGCTTTTCTAGTTCTAGCACCAAGTAATCTAAGAGAGATAAGTAAAAGCAGTGATTTTATAGGTCAGGTAAACAGTCTGTCAGTGTGGTTCTACTACCTGTGTGGATAGTCTGATGCGGTTTACACATCAGCTGATTACAGTGCAGGGTTTGATTGCTCAGGTCCCTGCAAGGGGCATCCAGCCCAGGGGTCAAAGATCCAAAGCTGGAAGCACAGGTGTGTAATCTCTGAGGACACATGGCAACATGCAAGGGCCACAGGCGGAGCCCAGGCCTGAGCCGGTGTGTGGGTTAATTGGGAAATGAAAGTGCTTGACTAGATCATCCAAAAAAGGCACTTTAAGCTCTAAAACTCTTACTTTATACCTTGCAAATTTGTGAACATTCCATATCAAAAGCAGCCTGCAGAGCAGGAGGAACGTTTCAGTAACAATAGCAGCAACTCCACTACCTGTAAGAAAGTTGTTACGATGTTTTGGGGGTTACTAGGATACAGTCTGTGGCTTAACAAGCTGTGTGAACATTGTAATTTTCTAGATTTTCAAGTCAAATGACATTGCTTCCCTTCTGATTTTGTCCTTTGGCTTTTCTTATTCTATTTGCTGACCTATATCCCGTATGCATTCTTGGTACTTTTACTTCTGTTATGGAACACTTTTTTTCTACCCAGGAAGGAGTGGATTCCTAATGTATAGTTTTGTCCTTGCTCCATATGAAATAACAAGAGATGCAGTGAACCCACTGTGTTTTGGAAAGGCCTAGAAATTGTTCTCCCTAACTTTTTCCATTCCTCCTACCACAAGCTTACAAGTTGGAACTAGAAATATATCTTCAGGATAAGTCAGTTTTTCAGAAGGGAGTGTTTATGTTTATTACTTACCTTGACTGACAGGATAAATTATTCTTTGGAAATGGATTGTATAGAACTGGTTGTAGTAACAAGAATAAATACTATCAATGATACAATAAACAGACAAAAATGGTACAATTAAACACTTTACAAATAATGTCATAATGTGTTATAGAAGAAATACGTGTGCTTAGCATATTGATTATACGAGGCTCACATAGTTAGGCAGGTGAACACATAAAAAGTACAGATAGCACAATTTTATATGGTGAACCATGCTTGTGACCTAAAATAAACATGCCACCTATAATATGCACTAACCATTTAATTAATGAGTTTGCCCCTACCCCAAATCTAACTTAAAGGTTTTGCTTCTTTCTTTGATTTGTTTGTTTGTTTGTTAATGATACAGATACTCTTTCTTCTCTTGAGAATCAGTTCTGGAAGATTTAAAGGACAAACTTTCCTCTGATGGCCCCCAGTGCAATCATCCCCCTCACAGGGCTTCTGCCTTTTGAAAGCACCTGAACTTCTTCACCTGATGAACTATCTGGAAAGCACACTATCGATATTCATTCAGTTTAGCTAGAGTTAAAAAATAACTACACAGTAACAGTATATCATTAAAAATATGATTGTGAAAAATCATAGTGGGCATGAGAAACCTTCATCCTGTGCATTACGAAGGAGACGTAGAAGGAGCTCCCCGCGTGGACCAGACGCCTATGTTGTGGCCGAATCGCCTCCCTGCGTTTGGCTGAGGGGACAGATTCTGGAGCGGCGGTTCTGCTCTCCACTTCTCCAGCTATCGTCTGTGCTACTTAACTCTCCGTGCTTCCACGTGCACAGATAAAATAAGGCTAGCAGTGGGACTTGGCTCATTTACAGTTATGAAAATTTATTGCTAATATATAAGACAGAATAGCACCTAGCGTATAGCAAGTGCTGTTTGTGAGTTCCTATATCCTGCCCTTGCTGCTACTTTAGCAGGTTCACTTCGCAGATTCCATTTGAGTATAACACTAGTCCAGAAAGAAGAATGCATTTAGATTTTTAAATTTTCTTTTTGCCTTTTTTCTTTCTTCCTCCCTCCCTCTTTTCTCTTTCATTCTTTTTTCTTTTTGTTTTTCCTTTTCATTTCCTTTCAGAGGAGGGGTCTGACTGTGTTACCCAAGGTGGCCTTGAACACATGAGCTTCATGCCTTAGCCTCCCAAGGAGCTGGGATTGCAGGCGCCGTCGCACCTAGCTAGAATCCTAAGTTTTGAGAGTGGCAGAAACAGATCATTATTAACCTTTAACAAGAAATGATGCCCCCAAAAGCCTCATAGAGGAAGGGGACAGAGACCATACAGCTTGGCACTGAGGAGCGTGACTGCTAATAGGGGCCGTGCGTGCTACGTAGCCTAAACCAGGCACCAGACAGTAACTCTGGACTCGGCTTCCCTGTTTCGCATGGAGAGAACTGAACTGATGCACTCTGTCTAGGGCCGAGGTGAAGCTTCACTGAAAACATGAAGCAGCCGGAGACTTGGGTCCAGCCTTCCCCTGGTTCCTCTCCATCACGGTTCTCTAGAGCCTTCCCCGGGGCTGCGGGGTGATGTTCTGCCTCAGAGGCCACTTCACTATCCCTCCATCTCTCTTTCAGTTGGAGTATGTACGACACATATTTTTTTCTGCCATTTTACTTTCAAATGTTTCACAACTTTATACTGTATTTAAGACTTGTTTCTTGTTATCAGATCATTGAATTTTTTTGTAATGTGGAAATCGTCTTCTTTATACTTGCTAATTTGGCAGGTATAAAGAGCAGGGTTTCTTCCATCTGGGGTTTAATATCTTTCATCAGTTTGAGAAACTTTGCAGCCATTATGTCCTCCAGTATTGCTTCTGCTTCTTTTTTTAAACTTCATTCATCCTGAGATCCCAGGTTTCCTCCTGTTGGACATGTTTACTATAAGCTGTATGTCATTTTTACAAGTGTCTTAAATGTCTCTTTTTTCTATTTTCCATGTTTTAACTTCCATAGTTTAATTTTCATATTTTCTTGTCATCTGTTTTTTAATTTAGTAACTTTTTTCGCTTATGCTAATATGCTGTTAAATCTGCCCACTAAAGTTTTAATTAAATTAATTAATTAATTATTTTTCTTTTTTGGTCTTTTTGAGGTAGGGTCTCGCCAGTTCAGGCTGGCCTTGAGCTCACATTGTAGTCCAGGCTGGTCTCAAACTCACAAGGAGCCTCCCGAGTGCTGGGATTATGGGCGTGCACCACCACGCCCAGCTAAAGTTTTAATTTTAGTAATTGTATTTTCATCCTACACTTTCCACTTAGATGTTGTCATTCCATCCTTTAGCTCACACTCTTGTTGTTGTGCTTAATTCGTTCATCATATTAATCCAGTGGTTTTTAAGTACACATCTGACATCTCGGATATATGATTCCACATCTGCTCTGGGTTCTGCTTTCTTTGCTTTCTCTTGGTTTCCAATACTTGGTATTACTATCTTATCACGTCCCTGCATAGGATTTATTGTGTCTCATATGTGTATGAAAAGTTAGGAAGATAATTTGAGAACCTTAATGATATTCCAAAGAGGATTTGTATTTGCCTCTGGCAGGCAGGAAGTCCGAGGGTACTAGCAAGTTACTTCCGGTGTGTGATGGTCTATTTCTGGTTCCTACTTATTCCAAGACTATAACCCTTGAAGACTCTGAACCATGCCTGGCTTTATTTTTTCCTTGGTGGGTTTTGCATACTCATTTTTGTGCCTCTGCACTATGTCTGTTAAAACTTGTTTCCTTTCTAAGACCCAGCCCTGATTTTTGCATTGGCAAAAGCCTTGAGCCCAAAATTACCCTCAAGTGCCGTATTACCTCTCTGAACTGACTTCCTTTCGAAACAGTTCTGTGTTTGTGGGTGAGACTCTTTATCTTTCCAGTATATCAAATTTATATATGACCTTTAAGCCATTTGATATATATGTACCTCGTATGTGTAATCTACACACTCAATGTACTGTGCATTTAATAATAGCGCTTTCTGAAATGGTCTCAGTTCGTGGAACTCTAGTGTCTTATTTATTTCATGGGGTTCTTCAGTAAAAACAAACAAATAAGCAAAACTCTGACAGTTCTGTTTGTTAAGTGAGGTCCAAACCACTTTATAAATATCCATGATATAACAATGTGAAGGTCATTTGATATATAATGTGCATAAATTGGAAGAGAAAAGACATTTTAGTTTCTTTTTAAAAAACACGATGATTTCCTTAGAAGATGTGAGCCCCTGCTAGACCCTACATAGCCACTCAAGTCCTGGAGTCAGACCAGACAGTGAATTCCCTTTCCTGTTTCATGGTGATTCTCAGGCTGTCTACTAGACTGTCAGCTGCCTCACGCTGGTCGTTCCCATGGTAGGCAGACTGTTGAGAGCTAACATCTTCCCTTTGAAAATCAAAGGTGTCCTGTGGACACGCTGCAGATTGTGACATTAGCATATTTATTATCCAAGGCTCACAGATTTGAAAAGGCAGCCCCAGGTCCCGGACCTCTCAGGAGACACACATAGGCAAGGCCATAGAGTTGCAGAGAAGACAGGGACAGTGGCCGTTCACATGTAAATTCTACATTTTTCCCCCAGCGACCCAAGTTATGTCACTGGCCCTGGGGCTGGCATTGTCTTATGAAGATGATGTTCTAGAGTTGCAGAAGTTCTGGAGAGAGCAGAAATGATGCAAGTTAAGAGAGGACGAGGGCTGAAATCAGATTCCTGTTTATGGCTGCTTCCTTGGAAAAATCACTCTACTTCTGTAAAATATTTTCCCTTGTACCTTTTGTTTGGGCTCCAGAGTTCCTTTTCAATACCAGAGTGCCATGAGCCTGTGTTCTCCTAAAGCCTTTGCTATATGCTTGATACCAGCTGGCCAGCCCTTCCCTGCTAAAATACGCTTGCAGGTTCATGCGTCTAATGTAAATACGCTGCCTTCTTAATGACCATTTAAATCTTCCCTCTGGATTTCTCCATGAAGCCATAATGTTTATTGACATGCCTTCCCGTGCCGTAGTTCTTAATTGGGAAGCACATCTTATAAGAGAATTATAGTCTCCAAACAGGATAATTCCTGTGGTTTGAAATTTGCCACAGAGGAATTCACTGGTGTTAGAAACCAAAACAGATTTATTTCTCAACACTTGTCCCTAAATGTTGCTATAAACTCAGAACGTTCCTGTAGTGGCCCCAGATTTATTTTCAGGTTAATTGGTTATTCAGTGCTTTCCTGGAAAGCCATTAATTCATTTTCTTTGGGAGATAGGTATGTAGTGGGCCATCAACATGGTGAGAACAGCGGAGTAGTCTTTTTGTGAAATGTCTAGTGTGGCTGAGAGACTCGATTTTCTCAGATGGATGGCTTGCTACTCCTTGGAACGTCTTCATTTAAAAACACTGAGTACCTCTTTATTATGCGACAGGTGAGCCTCACTGAAGCAGTAGAGTCACGTGGAGGAGTTAAAGTTTTGTGAAATAGATGTGGTGCCATGGTCAGTTACAAACTGAGTTCGTATTTTTCTCCAGTGCACGTTTCATTCCTTGTATCACTGAAATTTAAATTCCTTTTAGTTAGTTAGCACTCTAGTAGGAAAAGGCAGCCAGAAGAATAACTCCCCATCTGTGTGAGGCGCTGTGTGTGGACATATGCTACTTCTTAACTGTTGGCAAACTTCTTACAGTCTTTGAGGAAAGCTGCAAAGTTAGGAACCCAGCCTCTGACATGTAGCTGCTCTTACTTCTCTGACACAGAGTGGCCTGTCCTTTAATAAAAAGGTGTGCTGCTAACTTACTTTCCATTCATGGGATAGCCTTTCAAATCGAAGTGTCAAACATTTTTAAGGCACCATAGTTTCGTCTTATCCAGTCAAGGGTGATATAATTGAATTAATTCTCAAGACTCAGACCTGGGTTTCCCTAAACTGCCTTACCCTGCCGTGATTATTACCCTAACAAGCGTTAATTTGGTGTCACTTCGAATTTAGGCCATGGTAGCAAACTGTGCTAACAGAAATTCTCTGGTGACCAGAACTGTTGTTCAGCAACAGCTGTCACTGTACCTACGAGGAGATGTTTTAAAAAAAACCTGCTAGCAAAAAGCAGCCTGATGTGCCTTTTAAATTACTACTCTAGAAGTTCCAGCCTGTAGGCTGAGAGGTGGAGTTGAGTTGAGGGCTTTTTAAAGGACATCGCTGATGTACTTTTGCGGAACAAGGCAGACTGGGCGTAGTGATAACGACGAGGATGCTTTGCATACACAAGAGCAGCAAAGCGTCTAGAGAACGTGTTGGAAATTTTGTTCGGTAATGTGGGAGAAGCATGATTTCACATGACATGAACGTGAATGCCATCCGCGCTCACACATGCTCCACACTCACGGCTGTGCACACATTCCTGCTCTCCCATATGAATGTTTCAAACTTTCCTAAAAGTAGCTCGGCCCCCTCTTCTTCTGCCCGGTCCGCCTTTGTTGCGTTACCTCACCGAGCCAAAGATAAGTAACTTGAGGGTTATATTTGGAGGAAAGCTCAGTGCACAGAGGCACAGCACAAAGGCATTTTGAGGAGATGGGACTATTGTGTGTCTCCATTGTGGTGCTGGTTACACTGCATTTCTGTCAGAGCTCACCAAATGATGTACCGCAAAAGAATGAGTTTACAGAGATCTAAAATTAAAAGAAAAAATTGAAATACAACTATTCTTCAGAAAGCTCATTAGATTTTATTTCTTAAAGGTAATTGGTAAAATAAATAAATAAATAAATAAATGGTATCTCTCCTGCCCCTTTTTTGTTCTGAGACCCAATTTGGTGATTTCTAAGTGGGACCTTTACCCTATTGTGACCCGGAAGGGCTTCAGGAGACTGGTGTCCGCACAAGACTCCGCTGGATCTTCCTCCAGGACTTCGAACTGCCTTCCCTCCCTTTCTCACCCTCTCCCCCTTCTCTTCTGTCCCCAGCACTTTTCTGCCTAGCTTTAGTTATGGCTTTTCCTACATGTTTATGTGTCTAATACAGGCTCTTCTGTAAGCTAGATCTCTGTCATCATTTACCCAAAATAAATACACAACTCAAAACACCGGCTTCTTACTTGTAGAGAAAGCTTTTGTTCACCATCTATGTGCAAAGGGAAAATTTTGAAGAGTTGCATGTTAATAATATAGACATGCTAGTCACTCGTCTTTTTAAAATGTAAATTTCATTTTTATAACAGTAGTCATGTTTTTACTTAGACAGCTACATTGTTTTATCTGTTCCTCCTTCTGAATAGCAGCACACATACTCTGAGTAAACTATGGGACAAAGAAAATCATCTTATTTCCGTAGGATTAAGTTTATAATTTTAACCTTAATTGTATGCTGTATTAGCATCATAAACACTGTCATCCAGCAGTTATTTATCAGAGTCTAAGTGGACAAACAAACTGAGTAAAGGTATGACCCCCCCACTCCCACCCTGACGAGCAGTTCAGAGGTTTCGCCCTCAGGTTATCACCATCACTTACTGCACAGCGCCCTGAGTGGTCACGGTCTTCCTGTGCTTGGATCCTCTTCGGCCTGACACATCCTCTTGGAAATGTGACAGTGATGGGTGAGATGCACGTGTTATCCTGAGTTGCAGATTTTTGACGAGTGGAAGTGTCGTCTCTCTTTTTAACCAAATTAAGAAAGATGTTGCATATTTTAACTGGAAACAGTTTCTTTCAAAACAAGTGAGGTACTGTAATTTTAGGGATGGGTCACCCTATTTTATTTCATCATTTTGCTAAGATTTCCAGTGAAATTTCTTTCGTTTATCATGTCTTTTCCCTGCTTTATGTTGCTGTCATAGGGCACTTGAGACGGGTGGTTTATGAAGGAGACAGGCAGGCTTGGCTTCCGTCCTGGGGAGGGAAGTCCACTCACGTGACTCCTGCACCCCCTCAGCGCCTGGCCGGGCTTTTCTGCAGTGTTCAACCAGACCCGGGCACCGAGTGGGGTTATTTCATGCGGCTTAGCCGCCTTAAACTTCTCAGGGAAAATATTTTGGTTTTGGTTGCTGGTTGCAGGAGTTCTATCTGTTGAAATCACAGAATAATTCAATATTCATCTATTCATCTAGTTCTGCTTTTTTAATAGTGAATTCAAAACTCATTTGATAATTTTAGATAAGCTGTGTGACTGGACTCCTGATACCTGCGCAGTACTCTATCAGAACAGATTATTTCGTGAAATCAGTTGCTGCTTGTTGCCGACTATTGCTTTAGTGAAGACGTTTGTGTGGATGTACCAGTCTGAATACGTAAAAGGCTGAATTGTTACTGTAGGACAAATTTGAGAAGTGTGCTTGTGTGTTTGATAACTTGCACCCTAGTCTGTGTGCTTCACTGACAGAGAAAGCCCAGGAGGATGGGATTGCAAGGCCTCACCTTACCCACGGGAGGTGCTCACAGCTTGGTAGGTCCTCAGAGGCAGTCTTGCTGGAGAATAGGCCATGGCGTGAGGACTGGGGACCACATCCATGGCCCCTTCTCCTCAGGTTCTGTCTTCTGCTTCTGCTGGTGTCCAGACCTTTCTGCCATGGGCCATTTCTGCCTTGGAACCAGTGGCCGCGGACTGATCTCACTGAAAGCGTGAAGCCAAATGCATGCTTCCGACTGTAAAGTGAGATGTTGGGGTTTTGTTTCAGCAATGAGAAAACTGACTAATACAGATACAAGGAAAATCAATTTTAAACTTCAGTAACTCAGAATTTAATGTGTAAATCTATTACTAGTATACAACTCATTTCCAGCACTTGTTTTTTTTTTGACACTCTATATACATTTAAAAGACATCTTCCCAAGCATGCTGAGATTTTGCATGGTCTTCTGGTAATTCTGGCTGTCATAGCTCTGTTCAAGAGAACCAGTGCTCTGTTCCAATACCAATACCTCTGCGTGGAAAACATCTTTTTGCTTTCACCATTAGTTTGATCCAGAAACTTACATCAAGAAATAGGAAGGGAAGTAAAAGACAACTTAAAAGAGATAAAAAGCAAAATACAAGTTGAACCAAGCTTTTACATTAAAATTTACAGGTGGCTTTTATTTCCTAAGGCATAAAAGTATACCACTGTGTTTAGAAAATCATGAGTTTGAAAAGGATAGCTTGATCTGAAACTGTGGATTTCTGTTGCAAATTTGACTTAAATATCAACATTTTTTATTTTTCTAACCTGTGTGCATGATGGCTTGTAGCCAGTAGCACCGCCTGTGCCAGACATTAGGAATACACAACACTTGTTGCTTAATTATGAAGTTGATATACAACTGTGGATGGGATGTTCATCTCCCTCCGTAGTTACATCCCTGATGTGATGTACTTGGAGGTGTACCCTGTGGAGGGGGTTAGGGTCGATGAGGCCATAACAGCAGAGCACCAGTACCTTTACAAAGGGAATAAGGTCCTCTCCCTCTCTCTGCCTTGGTGAAAACACAAGGAAGACAACCACCCACAAACCAGGAAGGGGGCCCTCACCAGACACCACCTCTGCCAGCACCTGGATCTCTGACTTCCCAGCCTGCAGATCTGTAGAAATGAGTGTGCTGCTTAAGCCATCCAGTTTTTTGGTAATTTGTTAGAGCAGCCAAACTGACTAACACGTTTATCAATCAGACATGACTAGGCAATATGAAGAGGCAGGAAAGTATGGCTCAGGAGAAGGAGAAGCAACCCTTACTGACACAGCTGGTAGTATTACAGGTAGTAACTTTAAAACAGTTGTTGTAAGGTTCCACATAGTTAAACAAGTAGAAAAAAGATGGAACGTGTTAGACAGAAGCATGGTTATATGGAACTAATTTGCAATGCCCTGTATAGAATTCATGTTAGATGACACAGTGCAGAGAAAAGACTGGTAAACTTGAAGACATCACAGTAGAAACTACCCAAAATGAACCCGAAAGAAGAAATATTTTTTAAAAAGATGGAGCATCATTGAATCTTGAATATCCTGAAGTAGCCTTAATGTGCTTGGGTTCACCACAGGAAGGACAAGAGAACGATAGAAAACTATTTGTAGAAATCATAATCAAAATTTTCCAAATTTGATGAAAACTATAAAATTAGAGATCTAAGAATATCAAAGAACCCAAGAACAAAATATGAAGAAAAATACAGCAATGCACGTGATAATAAAATTGTTCAAAACCAGTGACAAAGGTAAAATCTTAAAAGCATCCTGTAGAAAAAAAATCATTCAGAGAAAATACAATGACAAGAATGTATTGAAGAAGAAAGATGAGGACTTTGACAATTTTCTTGTGAAAAACAGTTCAGGTTAGAGCACAAGACAGTACCTTCAAAGTACTAAAAGGAGCCCAACCCAACCTCAGCCTACAGCAGCCAAGTGGGATGTAGGGCCTGGCAGGGAAGGCTCATCTTATTCACACTGAAGCACTCCGGAACTTTGTAAATCGCATGGTAAAGAAAAAGGAACATGAATGTGAGATTAGAAAGGATGGCTCAGATCAGAGGGAAGACTAAAACTCAGACAAGATGTTTTCATAGGATATATACAGGACTTTTATAGAGAGCCTACTATGGACCAGGCTCTTCCATCACCAGATTTACATATATTAATTAATTTAATTTTCATAGCAATCCACTGGGCAAAGTATCATTGTATCCTAACTTTGCAGATGAAAAAAAATAAGATGCGGAGAGATTAAGTAACCTGCCCAAGAAATTGCAGAGCTAGTAAATAACAGAATCAGATTTGAGTTCACTTAACTAGAGGTTTTGTGTAAATAGCGCACCATGCTGCCTTTTAGGAACATGAAGAGAATTCAGCAGTCACAGATGAGGAAGATGAGCAGGAAAATAGTGGCTGTGGCTTGCTGAGAAAGTTGGGTAGAGCATGTGAAGAATGTCTGGAAGAATAAAGTTCTTTAATTCCTTCCATGTAACCGGGATTGGCAAGATCTGGGGCATGAACAGTCCCTTAGAACAGTTTCTCACCAAAAGAAGGTGGAAAATAAGTTTAGAGAAATTATACATTATATTGAAGAACTTTTACCAAAAAACTAGATTTCTAAAATTTAGTTTACGGAGATATTCTTAACTTGATAACTTGTAACTAATACTTTGTAGTAGTGGTTTATCTTGAACTAAGCAAATTAAATTCAGTTATTTTGCTATATAGAAAGCCTAAATTTTAATAGATTTTAGAATTGGAGAGCTTTGTTTTATAAAAAATCATCATGCATTTTTTAAAAAAGCGAACAGATTTTATTTGGGCAAAGAAATAAGCCAGAAATCACAGAAAGCAGTCTTTTCAATGAAGTACTGTTATTAGCCAGATGAAAGTTAAAGTAGTTTTACTGTGGAATTCTACTCCAACATCTGCACAGCGGCGTACCCAGATGCTCACTATAGAGTTCAGTGGATCCCCACAAACACTAAGCTGATTTCAGTGGCTGTACTATTAGGAGTCATTGAAACATAAACCAGTTTTTACCAAATTCCATCTAAGTCAACATATTTTTATTGAAATTATCATCATGAATGGCACTTATTATTGCTGTAGTGACCAAACCAGTTGTTGAGCACAATTTCAAAATTGAAACTTAATGTTCAAACTAGCAGCTTTCCTATAAGTTGTCATGCAAAAACAAACAGAAAATGAAAAAAGCAATTTAAGAAAGCTTGTTCTGTTCATCCCTTAAATATGAGCTAAATAAACTGATGATTCATTAACTCATTAAATTGTAACTTATAGGAGAAATTTGTACGTAGCTTTGTAACAGAAAGAAATGGAATCAGTGGATAATGAGGCTCAGAACGAGAATGTCTGTGCTATATACGTGATCCTTTGTACAGTATTTAACACCTGAGCAGATGTCAACTAAATACATAAATAATGATTGTCCAAAATGAGGTCAATGTACGTGTGTGCACACAATGCTGGTATAATCATGGCTAACGGGACGGCTTTGTTTGAGAAATCTTCAGTCCAAAGTGTACTTAGAAGCGATCTGTTAAAATACAGAGTCATTGTAAATGGAAGTGGTACTAGGTGCCTCTGGCCCCTGTTTGCATTACATGGTGGTTTCACCTATGGTGGGGAGCCGGTGCGTGGACACAGCAAGCTTTACTCTTCGCACCCCTTCCGCTCCCTCCCTGCCCGCTCCCTCCGAGTCACGCTCCCCTGCGCACTTGGCAAAGGGCAGGAAAAGAGATGCGGCAGGGGACCGCCATGCTCGGTGAGATAACAGCAAACGCACAGGTGTACGCAGTGCATGGTTTCTCCTACATGAGAAACCCGACATGTAAATAAAGAGCAACTGAGAAGGTAGGTAAAAATTGGAGAGCTGCCGCTTCTGTTGCTTAGCAGCGCACTAAAGATACCTTTACGTTGTGGGCAGCAAGCTTTGTTGGCAAAGACGTGCAGGACTTGTATTCATATCTGATTTTACCGCTCAAGTCGATTTGAATCACAGTGAACACTGGGGTCTGTTCTCTGTTGTTTATACGAGCATCTTTCAAAACCTGTTCCTCCTTTATTTGGTCCCTAATGAGATTTGGGCAGTTGGAAGCGTACTGGCTTCCTGAGTGGGTCATACAGGTTTTATTTCTTGTTGAAACTGGTTTCAGCTCCAAACCAATATTAGACAGAAGGGAGGAGTAATGAATGAAAAAGCAGAAAGAAAGGAGGGAAACACGGCGAGAAAGGGTGGTTGAGGAAAGGGTGGTGTTAAAGGAATAGAGATAAGGAAAGCAGGAAAGATAACTACATAAAAATCAAGTTGACCTGTAAAAGCTACTAAAGTGTAAACTGATGTGCAAAACCAGCAAGATGCTGTCTCGCTTCTGCTCCCGCTTCCCTGGCACCTTTTTATTCACATGTAAATACACAAAGCAATATGCATAGTTTGGGTGATGATATTTCTGGTACTCCGCTTCTGAGTAACTGAAACATAAAGGAGAGTTATTGCAGTTATAAATTTTCTGAGTTTCCATATGACTCGTGGACCTCCACTAGCCAATTCTGTCATCTTCTGAGTTGACTTGCGTCATGACAGCTGTTGGTATTCCGGGTGCAGAAAGCATGCTGCCCAAATCTGGCACCGGGGGCCGGCCGGGCAGGGGCTGCGTGGAGTGTGCTCGGAGGGGAGTGTGCCGGATTGCTGGGGGCTGAGCTCAGGTGGCTGAGCGGACAGGATAGACGTAAGACAGATCTCGTATTTAACGTTTCAGAGAACAAAATGCAGCACAACCTTGGCGAATAGGGAAATACACAAGACCAGGTGAAAAGAAAAGGACTTTAAAAGGCTGACAGACGTCTGAAATATTAGAGCAACACTTC
The DNA here is from genome assembly GCA_004027595.1 of Dinomys branickii. Lineage (NCBI taxonomy): Eukaryota > Metazoa > Chordata > Mammalia > Rodentia > Dinomyidae > Dinomys > Dinomys branickii. The sequence continues at coordinate 124,262 of PVLD010002268.1, forward strand.
CCGAGTAATTCCAAGTAACGATTTAAATAATCTTTCCGAATTGTCAAAATGCTACCGGTATTGCACCCATTCTGTATTTGTTAAGAGATCAAGTGTTTGGTCCACTGTCACAGCTTGGCTTTCATTGATGGGCTTTCACTTTTTTCTACATGAATCAAGGAAAAAGTGCATCCAATATTTTCAAATGTCCCCTTCCCTTCTAACATGAAACCTTCCTCTGAAAGATTTCTCTGCGTTTCCTATTGATCGCTCAGCTGTTGAGATCTATGTTAACGCTCAACTTTTAAAGAGGAAAGTGGAGGTGAAGGTAGTCAGCGCGCAGGGCCCCGGGTGGGGGATGTGAGTGGCGTGCACATTTCCCCATCTGCCTGAGCACAGATACGGGGAGAGGCAAACTCAGCGGGCTTCTGGGCAGATCACCCAGGAAGGGGTTCACCTGACCCACACGGTCCGTGGGAAGGCATGGGCTGGAAGGCGACTCCATCCTCCTGCAGTGGTCGGGCAGTGCAGCCATCATTTCAGTGTTTTTTGGTTTTTGTTAGTCCCTGTTTGTAGTCCATCATGATCACTTGCCTTCTGGGGGGCTGCTGCACAGATGACGCATGGTTCTTTCTGCGCCCCTCCCCTCCTCTCCGTCCCCGCAGCCCCATCTCCGGGTCTCTTTCCCACTCGCACAAGGTTTGCACAGGTTGTCATGTCTTGAGCAACTGCTGCAGTCTGCAGGCCTCCTGGGGTTGGTATTTTCCCTCCCAAGCCCTGGCCTGGACGCAGCGCGGCCCTTTCAGGCGAGGATAGCATTGCTTGCCACATTTAGCACATTGCTGTGCACGTGGTTAAGCAAAACACCTAAATGCCAAGGCTTCCTGGAATGTTCATGCTTTTTTAAATGACTAGAACTTATCACCGTTTGAGTCACAGATTAACTGAAAAATTAAATTATCCAAAACTGTAATTTTTGTGTGTATGCCTTTTTTGTCCTTAAAACAATACAAATTTTTTATTTGATTGTTCTAGAGATCAGAACTGCAAAATCATTCTCCCTTAAACCAAACTGGGAAATACTACAGGGGAGTAAAAGATATAAAATCATAATGGTATCAACACAAATGCGGAGAACAGAGTTTCTCTGTTAAATAAAAAGCGTGTCCTCATCATTTTGGTAAATAGGCACTGAATGAGTCGCCACAGCCCCCACAGAGAGTGGGGCGCCCGCTCCCTTTCAGACAGCAAAACCCACAGGTGCTCGAATCGCGTACATAAAATCGTGTAGGATTGGTATGGAATCTACACACATACTCTTATGAACTTTTCTGTTTTGTATTTTTTATAACTCACATCGGTTGTATTTTCGATGGCGGTTTGCGGCACACACGGTCACAGTCCCTGTGCGGAGCCGGTGCGTGTGCGGGACGCGCCTTAATCATCTCCGCACCCCCCGCGCACCGCTCTCCCTCCACCCCTGGGCGCCTTCCCTTTTGCAAACCTCTGGTTCTGTCCCGCTGTCTTCTCTTCACTCCGCCTTATCTGCTGTGAACCTTATTCTGCTTTGTTTTTGCTGTGCGAATCACTGGTTTCTTAATGTGGTTTCTGATTATAATTAAATATTAGCTTTGTTCTGCCTCTTAAGTATAGATATTTATTCTCCATAAATCCTACCTGAACCCAATTATGCCATATAAATATGAGAAATGGCATGAAATATATTTTATAGACTCTTCTTGCTTATGCATTTCTCTGTACAAGAATTAACACAAAAATTTACATATTTATTTGCTTAGCTAATGCTATTGGCTGTGTCATACGTACCGATGTGTGTGTGTGTGTGTGTGTGTGTGTGTGTGTGTGTGTGTGGTAGTGGGGACTGAACCCAGGACCTCTGTGCTGAGCCCCACCCCCAACCTTCTTTAGTTTTTGAGAGAGGGTCTCACTAAGTCACTGAATTTCCCGGGCTGGGCTGAAACTTGCAATCCTCCTGCCTCAGGTGCTGGAACATTCTTATAGGTATTTTGAAAAATGGACCACAACAATGAGATAAAAAATAAACAAAATTATAGATTTCTAGATTTGAATAGGTATTCATTTTTAAATTCTAAAAATCTTTGTCTTATTTTCAGTGGTGAAATATAATATAAATCCTTTACTTACCAAGTAATGATCCAAAATTTAAATGATATAAATTGAGAACTTTACAGAAAAAATGCAGTTATATTCATTTACATAAACAGTTAATAAATACTTATATCTTAATAAGTAATAAGGCTAGGTGGGAAATTGCTCTTATAAAGTTATTTGTTGTTCAAGCTTTCCTTTTGAGAAAAACTGAATCTAGATTACTAGATATTTACAGGTTAGCTCTGTAAAATATTAGCATTTGCATTATTAAGTTTTTACATTGTGAATGTAGTAAAATTCTACAAATGGGTAGCACTTGAAATACCATTTGTTAGGAATGCTGTGATTTTGTCTGTGTTACATTTACCCTATCAAATCATTCATTTTATTGTTATGAAGTACTTATACTTAGAAAGATAAACTCTTGTTTGTCTAATTCTTGACACCAAACATATATTTAAGTGTAGTGAAATGATACAGAAGGACAAAACTTTTAGAGGCTAGATAATTTTCATTTTAGTAATAAAAATAAATAATTTCCTGGTTATACTAGTATGGATTTTCTTTTTTCTATGATCACTGAACTTCTTTTACAGTACTTTATTGTCCCTGTGTTATGGGTGCTTATACTAAGCTTGACAATTTATGATTCTGTGGAAAAAAGCAAGAAGCCAAATCCTGAAATTATAACTACTTGTTTACATCATGTAAGGGTTTGTTGATCACGTTGTTATTTTATGTAGATAATCAAGTTATCCCATTGCAATAAGTTCAAGTCAGGCAGGTGTGTTTTGAGATTTTGGACCAGAGATGGAGACCAAGTGCCTGAACTGCATCCCAAAGCCCACTTACTCATCGCAAAGTGCCAGCACTGCAGTTAGACCTGAATGCCAAGGTTTTGGTTTAGAGAAAGCAACTGTTACCTGATGCCCAGCTGCAGGCCAGCCTCGCTCTGAGTGGTGGCTCTGTGTGCGGCACACTCAGCGGAGGATCACCACCACTGCTTCCACATCATTTAAAAAAAAATCAAAATAAAAGTCAAAGGATGGATAATCATGACACCCCCATGCTGTTCTTCTACAAATATGTTATAATGTTGCTTTTCATTGGTAAAATATTTTGGGATAATTTAATATGTTGTTCATATGATGCTGTTTATTCAGTATCTAGCTATGAAGTTTAGGTGCCAAATAAGATTCTGGTAGGTAAGAAAAGAACATTAGATATGGTTCTGGTGGCTATGAAATTTACAACTTAGCATCAAGATGCAAACACAAGAAATATTAAAGTTTAACAAAGCAGTGTCAGAGGCAGAAGTAGTTTCAGAAGCATAGTTTTGCTTTCCAAATGTCAGAAAGCAGAGCTGGAGTATAAAATACAGTTAGTTAAACACTGTTAACGTTCACATGCAGCAGTATGGGCTCGTTTACACTGAGGGTTAGTCAGCTCATCAGCAAGTGGAATAAATACATAAAAGGCCTTCTCACACCGCTTCGAGGAGTGAACGTGGGTTTTTAGGGTGAGAGCTGACGGTGAGAGTATGAGGACATGGACATCAAAAGGACAGAAGACAGGGCACCCCTTAAGCAAAGCCTGCTAAACAGACGAACAAAACATGACAGAAAGTGGGCCAAATCCTGATTCATCTTAACAGACAGTGGCACTTAAAAGCAAATTTAATGTCATACTAATAGGCAGTCAGCAAATAATCAGTAAGGAGGGTCTTGGTGACAAAACTATCTCCATGGATGTATATTTATCCCCAAATACAGAGGTGCATACATTGAGTACATCCGTTTTTATATGTCAGTCATATCTCAATAAGGTGGCTTAAAATGATAATCAGTACAACAAATGCCATCACAATAAGAACTTTTTAATTGTTATAATTTTGTGTGAATCACTCATTTATTTTTTCAGTGGATGCCACCAAATGCCATTAGATGGAGAGTATTGAGGTAAGCACCGTCCTTTATGGAGGGCTTAGTTTTGGCTGGGAAGGCAGTTCAATAACAGTAACACAGAACTGTAAGAGAAGACAAGATGTTTGTAAGAAGGCGTAGAACCAGGGCTTAGAAACCCAGCTCAGAGCGGGAGCACAGGGTGTGCGATCTGAGAAGTGGATGGTCTAGGTAAATGCGGCTCAGGGATCACAGCGGAGGTCACCGACGCTGCCCCCACGCTGTCAGGGCGGAGGGAGGGGCTGACTGAGGAAGAGGAGGGAGGCAGCGGACGGGTTAGATGCCATTCGCTCTGGTGCGCTGTGAAGGCGTTGCAGTGACCAAGTAGGGCTTCATTTGGGAATTTGATACTTTCAGGACTTGCAGCTAGACACCCGCTTAGCACTGAGATGCATCTTGCTTATTAGCAACAAATATTCTTTCTCAGATAAAAATAAATTAATAGAATGCCCATTAAGCATGTACAAAAATTGCGATTTATGAAAAGTAAATCTATCCTTATAACAGCAGAAAAATTTTTTAATGTTCCACTGCATAAACTCACTGCAGTAAGAGGCAACATACTAGTACCATTTCCAACTCATCTCACTGTTTTAAAAAAAGTATGATTAATATAGTAATTGTACATAATGGTGCATATTGTGTGCTTTGAGTTTTCTGATTTTTATCAGTACCATTTGCTGAACATCACACAATCACGTGCATCTTGGGGATACAGTGCATATACACACCGCAACTGAATCATCTTTATGCCCTCTCCCTGCCCCACTTCCCCCTCCCCAGAGCCCGTCCCCTCCCCACAAGGTACACTGTATGCGTGGACCCCACAGTATCCTCCAGGACAGTCTGTTACCTAAGCATCTGTTCTCTACTACCCATCCCCCCGGGAAGCTGTACCGGTAGAGTCTTTTTGATTGGTTTCTTTCACTCAGTCATGTGATTTAAGTTGCCTTGTGTCTTTCTGTGACTCAGTGGCGCATTTCTTTTTAGTACTGAATAATGCCCTATACTCTGGATATAACATAGTTCATTTTTCCATTTGTTTACCACATGGTATCTTAGATGCTTCCAAGTATTGGAATTATGAATTAAACAGCTACAAATACCCTTTGCATGTTTTAGTGTTGGTTTTGGTTTGATTCACTTGGTTCCACTGGGCTTGGTTTGTTTTATTAAGAGACAGGGTCTCTCACTCCTGACCAGGCAGGCCAAGTAACCCCCAGCCTCCCAAGTGCTGGTGCAGCCACAAGTCACCACATCGGGTGTCTCGCACAGGTCTGTTTGCATGTAAGCTTCCCAGACGAGTGTATGTTTTGTAAGAAACCAGAGCTGCCTCCAAAGCAGGTGCCCATTTTGCACGTCACCACAATAGTGGAGGTGCTTGTTTCCTGCCCATCAACCAGCACATATTCTAAGGGCTCTGGGCTTGGGCCTGACCATGGACTTCTTCACAGACTCTTTGTTTTTGTTTTTGGCCAAGGTTTGCCTCTCACTATACCAGCCCAAACTGAATGATCTTTAGTTTAGATGAAAACCACCAACAACCATTATTCTAATAAATTCTAAGACAATTCTGTGTGAGTGGTATAGAATATACCATTGTGGTATTTTATATTTAATGTTCATAAGTTTGGAATTTTGTTACTAGGAAAAATTCTTTTACAAAGTCTTTTTATAGAAATAGCTGATCAATAAATATACTGATAGCTAATCTATAAAGTATTTTACTGAAATCAGTGGAGAGGAAAACTGAAATGACACATTAAAGAAAATAAGACCTTTTTAGAAAAAGACCAGCAGTTTTCTTTTGGACATCTATGAAGAATTCTTCTAACAGAGATGTTTTATTATCCTAGACTTCAGAGAACTACTACTGTAACTATGACAAGCCTGAAAAGGACCAAAGCTCTTCGGAGCTAAGGTCCAAGACACTGAGGAAGAAGTCATGTGTCTTGTGGTTTCCTTCTTAGTTCCTGTTAGTACTATGATGTGCAGGAGCAAAAACATATTTTCAAATTTCATCTGAAGACTGATTTCTATGTCACTATAATAATTCAGACCAACTCATGTAGACTAAAGACCTGGTCTGGTTGAGGTATAGAATAATCAATTTTAGGGAATAGTTGTACAAAATGGTTTAGTGATGAAGCACACAAGCTTTCAGAAGCCGAGCTTAAAATTATGACTTCACTCTGTGTCAAGCTATCTAAAGTGTTTGTATCATAGGTTACTTATGTCCAAAGTGGCAAGATGGGGCCCGTTCAGGCTACTATGATGACAACATGAAATTTTGTATAAAGTTTAACACCTAGAAGATGCTTGATAAATGGTAGCCATTGTTCTTAATTTTAATAAGATCAACCAAGCTTGCACTTAAATATTCCCTTTAAAAAATTATTAAAAGTAAAGAGCAAAATAAAAGGTGGATGATGGGAAACAGGGAGACAGATCTTTTGCACACAGGAAGGGGACCCAGAGGTGAAGGGAGGAGGAGGGAGGGAGACAAAGGGAAGGAAATGTAAACGAGGTAAGAGCGAGCTTGTCCACGTACCAGCTCCCCACAAGGAACGTAATCGTGCACCGCAAGTGCCCACTACTGAGAAGAAACCATCAAAGAGAAACAGAAGGGAGAGGAATTCCATCTGTCTAGCTCACCACACATGGAGTGGACAGTGGATTCTGGGAGCACTGACTAATGAAAGTAAAATATTCTCTCGGCCTTGTGAAAGGCTGCTTCTGTAACAACTTTTGTAGAATCAAAATTTAAAAACTTGCATTAATGGCCTTCTCCCTCCTAATGGGCATGCATTGCCACTTACTTTCTGCAGGGGCTGAGGCTTCTCTAGGTCACGCTGAAGCCAGTGAATATGCACTCAGCAAGCATCACAGAGATGGAGTCCACAAGTCTCAGGTGTTGCCTACACTGTGTGTGAGAGGGTTGGTTCTTTACTAGTTCAACCACCCTTCATTCACAAATCTGTTCCTGACAGGCAGTTGTGTCTTGAAAGCCTCTTCCCACTCCACCCATTGTACCTGCTGGGACTTAATTCTGGGGCCTCTGCTCACACAGGAGAGCTGGGAAACAGGGTCTGCCATGTGTCCAAGGTGAAGCAGGTCAGGTGATCATCCAGGCTATGTCAAATGCCCTTGTCTGCCCCATAGTTCAGTGACATTATTGTTTTCATTTTGCTATTTTTCCTGTTGAACATCAGCACAGTTACTCTTAGTTTTGCTCTAAATTATTCCACTGGTTAGCTTAGCATAATTCTGGGTATGGATAATGGGAAGACCCACTGTGGGTGTGACATCAACCAATAGGCTTAAAGCCTAAATAAAATAAAAGGGAAAGGAAGGGTCAGTGCTACTCCTTTGCTGCCCCTGCCGGCCCTGCCGTGGACTCTTCCTCCTCTGTGGTTCCCCTCTGTGATGCCACCCGGCCTTGGAGGCAACCAGCCATGGACTGAAACCCCTACAAACTATGAGCTAACATAAACCTTTCCTTCTTTAACTTGTGGGTCAGATATTTTGTCTCAGCAATGAGAAAAGTAACTAAAATAGCTGTTCTAGAAGGTATGGAGTTTCACAGCTGGTAACTGCCCTCCAGGCTCAAGCAAGCTTCACTTATAATAAGATATGAAGGTGAAGTAGGTGTTTTAGCTGTGACGAAAAATCACATTGTAGCAAGGGATGTAGCTCAGTGGCATAAGTACCTGTCTGGCAAGCACAGGGTCCTGAGTTTGATTCCTGGCACCAAAAAAATCGCACTGTCAATAGTATATGAATCTATAAGTAAGATATCATTTATAATTACATTTCGTTCTTTCCAGTAGTGAATAGCAAGCATATCAATATCTTTCATTTTATTTATACTAAATTCTTTTAGTAAATCCTAGACATATTTAGCAAGCCAGTAATATGTGGTTTAAGGAAAATTTTTAAAAATATAATAACTTGGGTATCTTATTTTAAATGATATTTTATTTATTAAATAGTTCTTGGGTGCCTACTATTTGTAGAATAAAGTATGAAAATGAAGGTACCCATGCATATCCACAATTACTTTGAAGGGAGCTATTACCTTTAACTCTCAGAATAGCTTCACGAGTGGTATTTGGAGTGATGATGGTTTTGTTTTAATCCTGAAATGGGCTGTCCTAGTCCCCGTGGTGGCCACCAGCACTTCAGATCTCTGCCTAGAGCAAAGCATGGTGGCCTAGCTGTAGAACAGGCTCATTGAGGGCTGGCTCTTGGATCTGTTAGCACTGTCTGCTACCCAACTACCCAGCTTCAATGAAGAATGGAATAGTACCTCAATTCACGAACTCAGTTTTTCCATGATTCTAGCCACAAACCAAGCTGGATGAGAATTCATTCAAATTTGCCCAAAAGGTCATTAAATTTGATTCCATTTGACTCAGTTCTTGTCCAGCTCCGTTTGTGACCAGAACTGTGGAAAGAATCAAGTTCCTGAACCAAGGTACATTAATCAGTAAGATTTTTAGGGACAAAGGTACAGCTCGGTGGCAGAGCACTTGCCTACACTACATTAGGTACTAGATTCGAACCCCAGCACAAGATTTTTTTTTAATTTAAAAAAGATTTTTAGGTAAATTAAGTTATAAGCTTTGATCTCAGGAATTTCATTCAAAGTTTTGAGTTTTTAACTAAACAGTGAAGTCAGAGAAGCCTAGTGAGATTGTAACATGTCAGAAACGCTAATCAGCACTCATTTCTTTGGATATGTGTTACGTGCGTTACCTACTCCCCACAGTGAATGTGATCACTGTATGTACTACAGGTATGGACTAATAAAAATAAAATTTAAAGATGAAAACATTTAAAACTTCCCTTCAGAAAATAAATGTAAGTAAAGTTTTCAAAAGCACCTGAGTTGCTTCCAAGCATTGCAGTTAGGAAAATAGCTCTATAAACCAGGTTTCTGTGTGGATACAGGTTTCTGTGTCTTTTGGGTTAAAAACCATGATGACGGTCTTTGCTCCTTTCTGTTACTGCCTTTGCTTCTTCTGAAACATCCGTTGGTTCCATAGCTCTATCTGTTTCTGGGCCTCCCATTCTGTTCCATTGCTGCCCCCAGCATCACATTATTCGGGTTACCTTTCTAACAGGTCTTCAAGTTTGCTCTTTAATGTTGTTGGCTGTTTGCGGTCTTTCACCTCCTTTAAAATCAGTTTGGAATCAATTCTAACTTTACAGTCAGTTCATCAGTCTCTATAGAGTAACTTACTAGGATTTTTTAGTGGGATTATTGAATCCATTGGTCAAATTGGGAGGAACTGACACTCTGACAATATTGAATTTTCATCCATGAAGATTCCTTTTCATCAGATTTTTGTAACTTTTACTTAGATAGGTTTTGTATGTAAAATATACAAAAGCTTGGTTTATGCCTAAGCATTTCATCTTTTTGTATACTGATGTAAATAGTATTACATTCGCAATGACAAATTTCCCTTGTTCACTGATGGTTTATGGGAAAGCAGTTGTCTTTTGTACATTAACCTCACCGGCTGACATTCGCTGTGATCACTGCTAGTTGCTCTCGTCGCTGTGTGGCTTCTGGGAATCAGATGTAACCGTCCAGCTCCTTTATGGATAAAGCGTCCTCTGTCTCTCTCCTTCCTCCCTTTTTTCTTGTCTTCCTCTTCCTCCCTTTATCCTTTCCTTCCTTTCTTTTCTCTTTTTCATTCCTTCCATCCTTCTATTTTTTTGTTTTTTAACCTCTGACTTATTTCAGGATTTTCTCTTTACCTTTCTTATTCTCTTCGGTTTAAGTATGACATGCCTAGGTGCCTTCTTGTGCATTTCCTTGGCATTTGTCATGTTGGTGCTCTTTGCTTCCTGTTTTGTGCAATTCTGCCTGACATTAATTTGGAGAACCCCTCAGTCACTGTTGTCTCAATATTCCCTGTTGCTTCTCCCTTCTGTTTCTTGTAGCCCTATTATACGTACGTTATGCTCCGTGTAATTGTCCCACCATTCCTGGATATTCTGTTCTTGTTTTGTTTTTAGTTTGTTTTCCTTTTGGTTTTCCATTTTGGAACTTTTCCAGTACCATATCGTCCAACTTGGAGATTCTTTCCTTACCAATGTCTACTCTATTAATACTGTAAACCATCAAAGGTATTCCTTATTTTTACTAGTGTGACTTTTCTTATACATAGCTGAATACAATACACTGGATAAAAGGAACTGGTGTACCTGGGCCTTGATAGTGCAGCGGTAACATGTAAAGAGAAGGAAGCATCTATACTCCTGGGATTGTCTCATTCTTTTTTTTCTGGTACTGAGGATTGGCTGCAGGACCTTTGCCCTGAGTTACATTCTAACACACCTCTCCTTCTGTTGTGAGAGCTTGAGACCGAGCCTCACGGAGTCACCGTGTTGCCTGGGCTGGGCCTGAAGCTGCCCGCCAAAGCCTCATTCTTTCGCTGAGGCTGAGCCTCCGAGCTCTCTCAGTCTCCCTCAGCAGCGCTCCTGGAACCGGCGAGAGCTGAGTTGAGTACTCCTCTTACTTCAGCCGAGTGTGCCCGATAAAGGCCCTGGCCGGTTAGGTCCTGGTTAAATAGCTTCCCTTAAGGGAAAACCTTGTTAAGGTAAAGGGACTGTGGAGCTGTCCTGTGCCATAAAGAGCGATAACTTGAGGCACTGTAGATAAATGGATGCACCCTGAGACCGTGATGTTAAGGGAAATGAATCAGATGCACGAGCTTCAATATCATATAGTTTCTCTTGTATGAGAAACCCAAAGAATAATAATTAAAGAACCAAGCCAAAGCTAGACAATAGGAATCAAAGAGCTAGAACTTTGGCAAATGGGAAAAGACTCTGGAGAGGGAGGAAGGGAGAGGGAGGGGCAGGAGAAAGGAGGGCCTGAGGAGAGCGGAGGTGAGCTTTGTTTGGGCACCAGCTCCCCATGGCGAATGTACTCCTTGTGCACTGCAGCCACTGATGAAAATTAAAATTGGGGAAAAAATGGGCCACCCACTGAAAAAAGCAAAGAACAGAACCCTCTGGCGTATTTTAAACTGGTTTCCCTCCCTTTCTCCCTGAGAGAGGTGAGAGGACTCTCCCCACATTTATTTGGAGAACCTAGCTAGGTCTTCAGGGACAAAACTCACAAAAACTTAGTGACCCCTGTGCCTGGCGCCTTGGGTTTTGACACTCACGTCTGCCCCCAGTGAAGCCCAGCAGTGTGTCAGTTCTGTGACCAAGGGACACCTCCGTGGGCGTTTCTCAGGCAGGTAGAGACGCTCGCAGACCCCTCCGTCCTCTGCGGTGCGGCGGTGCTTTGCCCTGTCACCTCCCTGCCTTCTGACCCTGGGAAGGTGCTGAGCTTCCGTTTTGTCTGGTGCTCCACTCCTCCCGAAGGCTGGAGCCGCTGTCCTCTGGGGCCCTAATTTTTGCAATACTCTGTTAAAGATATTGGTGTCTATGTTTATAATAGACATCGATTTGTGTTTTCTTTGTTTGGGTCTACTATCAGGATAATATTCAGTCTCATAAAATGAATTGCAGATTATTATCTAGACCTAAAAGTTTTGCTGGTAAGAAGCTTTTTATTAAGAATTCTATTTATTAGGGCCAACGATATAGCTCAGCAACACAATTGTCTGCCTGGCAAGTGCAAGGTCCTGAGTTCGATTCCTGGCACCAAAAGACCAAACAAACATAAAAGTAAGACTCCTACTTACTAAATGTGGACATACTTAGATTATTTGTTAAGGCCAGTTTTAGCAATTATTTTTAGAGATGTTTGCATATTTCATATATGTTATTACATTGATTAGCATGCTACTTCTTTTTCATACTACTTCTTTTTCATGTCAGTGGGATAAGTATTGATGATATGATTCAGGCCTGATAAAATTAGTTAACACCTGCTCTCTTCTTCAACCCCAGTTTATCAGTTTTAGTAACTATTCAAAGAGCCTCTTTTTGCTTATATTAAATCATTCTCCTCCATCCCCACACTCCTCCCTTCTGCTTACTTCTGCATTAATTCACTCTGCTTCTAGCTTTTTAACATGGATGTTTTGGTCTTTGATCCTGAGTCTTCTACTTTGTAAGATTTAATGCTGTGCATTATCCCTTTCCCACTCCTTCAGCTACAGTCCATGCATTTTGGTTCAGTTTTGTTGTTATTGAGTATAGAGTATTTTTTTTTTCAATTTCCATGTGATTTGTGCTTTTACCTGGTACTATTTTAAAAACCATTACTTACTTTTAAGATGTTTAGTGACATTTCAGGAGTGGTTGGTTTTGGTTAGTAATATCATTCATGTCTTTTAAATTTATTGAGATTTATAGCAAAACATGTTATCTATTTTGGTGAATATATCAAGAATAAAAGCCAGGCATGGTGGCACATGCCAGTAATCCCAGCACTCAGGAGGCTAAGGGAAGAGGATCGTTGCAAGTTCGAGGCCAGCCTGGGCTACAAAGTGAGTTCAAGACCAGCCTGGGCTACAAAGTGAGTTCAAGGCCAGCCTGAACTGCATAGTGAAACCCTGTCTCAAAAAGACAAAAAAAATAAGAAATAAAACTTGAAATAAACATACATTCTGCTATTATTTAGTGAGATATTCTGTAAATTCATTTACGTCTAATAGATTGATAGACTTTTTCGAGTATTTTCTTCATACTAATTTTTGTTTTTTTTTCAATTATTGAGAGAAAAGTGCTTACATTTCTACCTATAATTATGAATGTATATCTCTTTTAGTATTGACAATCTTTGTTCTGTATACTTTGAAGCTTATTAATTAGGTACAGCATTTTTAGGATTCTGGGTTTTTTTTATCTGTAAACTCTTTTATGGAACTATCTTTCTCTGCTATTCTTTATCCTGAATTTATCCTGCTTTCTTATGATAGTGATTTAGGGGAGAAAAACGCCCAACCTGAAAGGTATCTGGGACAAGTTCATGTTCTCTAAAATCAAAGAATGAATTTTAGAAATAATGGAAGTTAGGAGCAGAATATATTTATTGAGAAGAAAGCTTCTGTCCAAGAGAGAAAGACAGAGAGAGAGAGAGAAGAGAGGAGGGGAGGGAAGGGGTGAAGAGGAGAGAGAAGGGGGCCGAAGTGGGTTTGTTTCTAGGGATTTTTATAGAGCAAAATCATGAGGTGAGCCAGGTCCAAGGTAGAGGAAAAATGGAAAAATCACAAGGTGTATATGAGGTGGGACAAAACTATGGTCAACCAATAAAAATTATTCAGGTAAAATTGATTAAATCAGGATCAAATGGGGACATGAGTCCCATAGCAACAGGGCCTGTAGGGGATTGGGTCAGTGACTCTTCAAGGTGATTGCTACTTATTTAGAACATCAATCCCTGAGGTATGTGGGTGTATTTGTTTAATCTTTTGTTTTGAGATCTGGCCTGCAGCAAGTACCGCCTCTCCATTTGCAAGGAGGTATCTTGTCTTCCATACTGGCTCCTTGGAGGCCCTGGCCCTGTCTGACTGCCTATAATATTTCTATCTAACTCAGCTGCCTACAACAATAGTATTTGCAGGTATATCTTTCTCTCTGTCTTTGCATTTAATTTACATGTGTCTTTATCGTAAAATGTGCTTCTTGGAACTGCTAGTGTTGTGGGTTATTTTTATCCACTCTAAATCTATGCCTTCTATTGCAGTTTTTCAACCACTCATCGTTTAATCTAAAAAATCTGTAATTTTGGATTATTTTTATTTTGTAATCTGTACATTCTAATCTTTGTTCCTCTTTTCCTTTTTATTTGACTTTTTAATGATCTTTTTGATATTTAATTTTTAACATTCCATTTTTTCTCTACAATTAGGTATACTTTTTTGTTTAGGCTTTTTACTGATTGTTCTAGAACTTACACATCTGAAATAAGATTTTCCTTAAAAATAAATAAATAAAAAGAACTCAAGACTTAGAAAATTATGACTTATGTGGACTGTGTGCATTCACTGATTAACCACATTTCTAGAAGTTTAAGCCAGTGAGGTTGTAGTTTGAAGGGGATGGTCATCAAGAAAAATTAAAGAGCACATCTGTGTATAGTAGTGAAGATTCTTCATAAAGAGTCAGCCTCTCACATCCGGATCCGATCCTGCTGTAGCTTCCGCCCCTGGCTTCCTCCTCTTCATTCAGCTGATGGTGCTGGCTCCTGCTCAGTGGCACGGCCCTCGTTCCTCCAAGGGTATCTTAGTTTTCACAGCATCTGTCTCATAGCTTCTTCCCAAATACTCTGTCTTCCAGTGCCTTTCGATTACAGGGGATGACTCTGTGTATCTTTTATAAAGAAGAATATCCTCCTAAATGAGGTGTGTGACGTGCAACTTTAACTAGCTTCTGCCTATGTTTGTTTGGCACCATAAAAGTATGATTCTGTATGTTTACATTGTTTTAACACCTATGTGCACCTAGGCACAGATTTATGATAAACTGGACAAGGCTTTAAATAAAAATGTCATTGGCTCAAAAACATTGTAACAGTGTGCATACAGTGCTATTTGGAATAGTTTGTGTTTTCTCCTATAGGAAATGAGCTATCTTCGTTTGTTTTGAAGTTTTCTCTTAAAAAAATGATAGGATAGGAACACATTTTTGCTTGTAAAAAGATAACTGTTGGCATCCTGAAAATCTAGGACCATGGAGAAAGAAACAGCAGAGAGAGAGAGAGAGAGATGGTACCTTTCCAACAATTTCAGTGTGAAAGATGACTTACAGAACCAGACTGTATCAATACAGCCAGGTGAGAAGGGCAAAGATATTTATCCAGCCTTGACCTTTCATTGTGTTTCAATGTATGTTTTCTCACTGGACCTTCACAGGTCTCTAATTATACATTGGCTCAAATTTAACATGAATACTGATGGTAATATTGGCTAATATTTACTGAATTACTTATTTATTAATAGTGGCTAATATTTATTGACCCCCTACTCTGTGCCCGACACTGCCAGAGAGCCCTATCTAGATCAGTTCATTGAATCCTCTCAGAGGTCTCGGAGCTAAGTGTGTTGGCGCCTACGTGTCCTGAGCAAGGGCCCGTGTGGGATTTCAGTGACTGACCAACCTGTACTGGACCTGCGCCCTGCCTCTGCCTCTACTGTGCTAACTGTCTGAAACCTGGCTTGGTTGTTTCTTTTTCACCTTTTCTTCTCATTGGTCTCACTTCTTTGACCCGTGTCTTCTGTCTGCACCTAATGTCAACTCTGCTTTCAGGTTTTTCTCTTCCTTCTTTTTACTGTCAGAGAAACATCATGCTTTTGGGTACATGCATGTCTTGGAAACACATAGTAGTTCTCTGTTACTCACTGAATCATGTATGTTTTGGTATTCAGATGTTTCCGCTCAGGTTCTTATCTCCTCTGTATGATTCTGTTCCTCCTGGCACCAAGGAGGGAATGGTTCTTTATCTTCTTTAGCTCAAAGATCATCGCTTCCTTTATGCATATTCAAGTTGTTCCAAGTTGAATGATTTAAAATTTCTTTCCATTACTTCTTCTTTATATCGAGCTTGGTCTCTTTTCTCTGAAGTTAACCCAGCATTTGGCTGTTTTTCCCTCTGGGGACGGGGATGGCTCTCCCAGTGAGCTGTACTATGAATTCTTTGTGCCTGTGGCTCTGGTCTCCTGGGTGCGTGGAGACACTAAGCCTGCTTCAGGACCAGCCGCCCAGGGCAGGAAAGGAGGTGCGTGCAGGCCAGAGTGCTGTCCCTCTATATAGCTGTAGGCTGCCTTTTTTCTCACAAATGTATGAAGGACGTGTAATATTTTTACCAAGGTGGTGAAATGACTGCAGCTTATGATTTCCTCTCCAGCCAGAACAGTGTTTATTTCCTTCTGAGGTATTTCTCTTTATTTTCCACTTCAGTGCAAGTTAAAGAATCAGAAAGTGTGTTGCATGGTTAGTTTTATCCTATAGCTTTGTTTTTGCTATTCTGTATTGTATTGATTATGTATTTATTACTTTACAGTGTTAAAGAATCATTTCCCTCTTTTCGTGTTTACCAAATGCTTAAGGACAGAATCTTATGTTCCTCTCTCCCTGACCTGGCAAGTGACAAATCTAAGGTAGAAAGAATGTGCGAAAAATGTATATTTTCTCCTTGTGTGAATAGGGTTGTATAAGTGTCCTGTAAATCAAGCTTGTTAATAATGGTCACAAATGTATTTTTCTTTTTTGTCTTTTTGAGACAGGTTCTCACTATGCAGTTGAGACTGGCCTTGAGCTCACTTTGTAGCCCAGACTGGTCTCAAGCTCGCAACAGTCCTCCTGCCTCAGCTTCCTGAGTGCTGGGATTAGAGGCATGCGCCACCATGCACAGCACAAATCTAATTTTTAGTCTCTTTAATAGATCAGTTTCTAGGAAGTAACAGTCTCTCATGTGATTATGTTAATTTCTTTGTAATTTTGTCAATTTCATTGTATGTATTTTCAAGTTATAATCTTAGATGCATCAAAGATTATTACACTGTGTTTGTATGTTACTCCTTTTGTCGTTGATT
Organism: Dinomys branickii; assembly: GCA_004027595.1. Taxonomy (NCBI): domain Eukaryota; kingdom Metazoa; phylum Chordata; class Mammalia; order Rodentia; family Dinomyidae; genus Dinomys; species Dinomys branickii. The sequence goes on from PVLD010002268.1 coordinate 140,844, forward strand.
CATCCCTCTTTGTATCTACTCATCCTTTTTACCTCATTTTACTAGAGCATTTAAGTTGATCTAGTTGAGTAATCACTAATAATGATCTCACAATGGCTTTGTTTTCAAAATGGTATTTAAAACCATGTTAATTTAATGGCCAAATACAATTTGCTACCATAATATCAAGTTCTGATGTTAAAAATGAAATATGTGGTCATCTTACATTGGTCAAATTATTATTCAGATGAAATGATCCTAGGGATCCCTTGACATTTGCATGTAAAAGTATCACTGATTCTTGCTGATCATGTATGGGAACACTAACCTGAAGGTTGCATAGTTTATCCCTCCTGGAGGTTCTTTCAAGCTGTCTGAGCCTGTTTATAACTTGCGGAAGCAACTATTGGCTTTATTGACTTCAGTTTGTCTTCCAGGAGCTTGATATGCTTATTTGATGCAAAATAGCACAGGTTACTTCAGATGTCAGATACTTACTAACTCTGTGAATGGTATAACCTTTATCTCAGGAATAAAACATGTCAACCTGAGGGCACAGGTTCAGTTCAGCCAACTCTTACTGCCCTTTGCGAGGCCCGCTAAGTGCTGTTTATTCAAAGGGGTCGGGGCGGGGGGTGGGAGAGACTGCCCTGGCCCTTCACAGTTATCTTCTGGGCAAAACCAGGAGATTTCAATATAATGTGGTAGTTACCACAATAGAAGTAATGCGAGGTAAGTAAGTCTTATTTATTGTTTTTTCTGATGACAGTGCTACACTTGTGTACCTAAAGTGGTGGGCAGTTGTTTTCTCTGTATTACAGGGAAGATATAAAAGTGGACTTAGGGGAAGAGTTGAAAATACAAGGTCGATAGACTTGTAAAACAAGTTGTGAGGTGTAGGACTCCCAGCTGTAAATACGCTCTCGGTGCCAAGTTTTCAGTAAACATTTTCGCTGGCTGTGCCACGCGCTCTCGTCTGAGACTCGTCCCTGGCCACCCTCCCTCAGGTCTGCGCACACCCAGGGATCGCAGTCCTCGTGCCAGGTAGCTGGGGTGACTGCGGCACTTCTGCCGGCTGAGCTCTGGGACTGGCGTCATCGGTCCTAGAGCTGACCCGGGAGCATGTGCGCACGCCCCGCACAGCTCCTCCACTGCGGCCCAGGCACTCGGCTGGCCCTTGCATGAATCCAGAAGAAGCCTTCTCCTGCCCTGCCTGCTTCGGCTTCCCAGCAAGCTACCAAAGTTTCTCTGTGTAACCATATAGCTCAGATGACGCGTGCTGTCTCGGAGCTCTTTGATGCCTTCATGTTGCTCCTACAATAGAGTTAAAGTCACCTCGTGCCACACTTTTGAATCACTGTGATTCAACTACCTTGGCCTTTCTTACTATTTCTCAAATTGTGTCACTCTCCTGCCCAACAGAAGGTCCTTACTTCTTCATTCTTCTCACTTCTAATGCTTTAATTCTCTTGCCTTGCTTTATAATTTTCCAAAGCTCATCTTCCCTTTCTCACTGGGTTACGTTGGTAAATACATGAGTCTGGTTATTTGTCTTCCCTTCAAGGACTGTGAGACAGCAAGAGCAAAGTCTGCTCCCCGCAAGATCAGATATACCTAGATTCACATGTTGTATTAAAATACCCTGATGAATGAAAATTATGAAGTGAAAAGATAGATTTAAAATGTATATAAAACCTAAAGCATCTCAGTCATGTTGTCATTTAAAAATCCCAAGTTTTGCAGCTGAATTCAGGACCAATTTTATGTGCAGAACTATCCATTTTAATTTTTTTGTCTTTTTGAGATAGGGTCTTGCTATGCAGTTCAGGCTGGCCTTGAGCTCACTTTGTAGCCCAGGCTGGTCTCATACTTGCAACAATCCTCCTGCCTTAGCCTCCTGAGTGCTGGGATTACAGGCGTGTGGCACCATGCCCAGCAATGTTAAATTCAAACTCTTTCATCCCCTGCACTGCTAATTTCATAACACTATACTAAAGGAATTTTACCTGCCTGAGTACAGCAAATGTGCTGTGGAAGGATGAAGGTTTCTTATCTTGAGAATATCCAAAAGAATGCAGTAATGTGTCTAAAGGCAGATAATTCCAAATGAGTAATTTCAGGGTTTTGTTTTGGTTTGGTTTGCTTGTTTTTATTTGGTTTGTGGGCAGGGTCTCATTATGTCATTCAAGATGCCTTTGATCTCACTATGAGACCGAGGCTGACCTTGAACTCGGGGCAATTCTCCTTCCTCAGCCTCCTGGAGTGCTGAGATTGTAGGCATGTACTACCACACTCAGCAATTTATGGCATTTGAAGGGGTGATATTGTAGGGTTGACAACATTCAAGAACCCAGTGTGATGGTTCAAGGGGGCAGCATCCCACTGTAGTATAAAATTTGGTGTGTTTGTTTTAAAGCACAGTCACACTGTTTTATTTGGGAACTGCTGTCCTGTGTCTGAGGCGACCTGTATCTGACAGGTCTTGGGTGTGAACACTCTGGGCTGCTGGGAAATATTGCTGCAGCTGACGGTTAGGCATAAAGTTTGGCCAGGAGTGTCTCCATTGCTGGGATAGTTCATGTTTTTTGTTGTTTTTTGAAGCGAATTTGTAACATGATTTTTTTAACCTTTGCTTCAGTAGCAGAGAAACAGTTTTTGCAGGTATGTCTCGTGTTTTTCATCCCTATAGCAGTATTTTTATAGGTGCTGTCTATCTTTAGGATCTTTGGTAGAGCATTTTTGGGTGCCTCCCCATTCAAATGTTACACAGAGCTGAAGCCCCAGTGGTGCACTTGTGCTTGAATCTGTGTATGCATGAGCTAACGCATGGGAATGTTTTGTTGAGCTTGTGGCCACAACTGATTTAAAATCCAGTGGCAGAAGCAAAGCTGGACTGTGTTGACGAAAATGGCTTAGAAAGGCAGCCCAGGGCCTTAGCTTTTATTTCCAGTCTAGAGTTGGTATAAGCAGGTATTGTTACTTACTGTCTCTTTTCATTCCTACCTTTGTAAGCTACCGCTTAGTACCACTTCCAAGGAAACAGTTACATCTCTCAGAAGTATGTGATAGTATTTCTGCTCAAGTTATGTTCAAGTTCTCCTTTTATCTGTAATGATTGCTTTGGAATATGAAATGTTCTAAATGATTAAAACTGAGTAATTGTTGAAGCTTTAAAATAATTCAGTGATGAAACCTTCCTAAAATATTATGGTATAGTGAAGTAATTTAAGATTTGTAGTTTTAAAACTACTGAAATTTCTTCTTAAGCACATTTAATAATTTATCCATGTAAAAAAAACAACCTTTAGAAATTTATCGCATTAGTTGTGTACTCTTTCATATCCATGCTAACGGTCCTATTAGGGAGAAAAAGTAAGAATTATTGACTTAAATTTCTTCCTGTGAGTTTAGTATTTGTACATTTCAAAAGGAAAAAGATAGTTCAGGGAAGAAGAGCCCTTACATACGGTTTTTATGATGTATAAGGGATGTGAGGTTTTTAAAAGATGAATGTGTAGTAATTTCCTTCCTCCCAGATAAATCAAACACAGAAAAAAAATTATAGGGACTCGTGCCACTGACACAAGGCTGTACCATGACTGTGGTCTGTTCTGTGACAGAATCAAGGAGGAGCGTCTATAGGAGGCTGCGCAGCGCAACCACAGCTCTGTGCCCTGGATCCCAAGACAAGGCCGCTGTAGGACGGCAGAGTCCAAAAAGGAAGGGAAAGAGCTTCCTGGCAAACCTGAGGCAGGAAATAGATCTGCCCTGGGGACCCTACAGGGGAACCTTGCAGGCAGCAGAGTGGCCAGCGGCCACCTCTAAAATGCCATAGAATGCGTAACCGCAGTGAAAGCTGTGCAGCAGGTGGACATGGGAAAAGCCGCGGTAGGGATCCAGGGAGGTGAGTGAGGGGTGCTGAGGGACCCCAGCATCAGGGGCATGCTCTGCCGTGGAAATGAGTCTGCTGCTAGCCATGCTGCCTCTGAGTTGATATGAAGAACACTGGGGCAGAACACTGGCTCTGTCTCTGAGACCTCCACATCCAGGCGAGCGGAAGTGAGGCGGGATCTAGCAAATGAACTTAAGGAGGGAGCCTCTTTGGCTGTAAGAAGTAAGGCAGATCTTGTTACCTTGACAAGGTCAAAATAGGGAGCATGAGGAAGGTAGGCCAGACAGTGAATCCTAAACTGTGCATCCCTGCCCAGGAACCAGCATGGCTGGGGGTGAGCTGGGTCCTTGCACCCAAGGCTGAGAGGCCGTGCCTTTGTGGCTCAGAGGACCCCAGAGGTTGAGCCTGGCTGACGGGGGCCCAGGAGGAGAAGCTGTTGTTCCTTACCCTCTCCACTTTTCCCCACTGCACTCTGTTCACATGGAGCACGATTCAAGGCCACTTAAAGACACGTGAGACCAAGGAACCAGAAAACTAACCTTCATTAAACCTGTGATTTAATTTTGATTGTTTGTTTTGTAACCAGGACAGTTGACTTAATCAAAATGATCAAATTAGAAAGTGCACACTGTCCAAGAACCACAGCCCTGAAGGCGCCATCCAGTCCCCAAGTTTCTAGGTGTCCCTTGAAAAATATTCTTCCAAATGGAAAATGGGGGTGAGGAGGGAGGTGAGGGGGCGTCAGTTGTACACTACTACAGGGAGTTACCACACATTTAGCAGCCTCTGTCCACTGTGGAGTTTGTGTAGGTGGTGGGCAGAGCTTGCTTCCTGGCAGAGGTCAGCAGAGCTCCCGGCTTCTCCTCACTGACTCACAAGCTCTTGGGCTCAGGGCCTGGGTGTCTTTGAGGACGGTCCTGCACTCCACGGCGTGGCTGAGTCCCCAAAGATGCACTAATCATGGATTTTGTTACGTTGGGTGCTGCTAAGAATAGCTACAATACCTAAACACTCAAATCAGTGGAAGCCCTGGACTTCTTACACTGAATAGCTCTGAAAAAGTGAAAGAAGCTTCCATCTTCGAGGTTAGAAAGCAATAAGCAGTGAGATGACGGGAATAGACAACAGTTAAAAACTTGTGAAAGGGGGTGCGGGGTGAACCCCTCCTTGTTCCTAACCCCTCCCTGTTTCTCTCTAAACTACCATATTTCAAAATCTGCTGACGGTTATTTTACTAAGTGTCAGCAGTGTTCTGCCACGTGTTTAATGGGCGAGGTCACGTGGAGGCCGTGGTGTGACGATGTGGCCTTCATACTGGGTACTGCTCGGAGACAGCTCCCCAGACCCTGAAGTTCACACAAAGACAGAAAGCATGCACCCGACGGGACTCAGAAACACAATGGAAATGACAAAAATACTCTCATAAGCATCTCTGTTTCGTTTTACTGTTGAACAGTTGCATATACCATTTAATTTTTCTTCCTAACACATAAGCATCATTTTGAGGAGTAATACCACAATTCTGTGTGATTAAAGTGAATGTGCACATTTAAAACAGCCCTGGGCATGTAGTAGGTGCCTAATATCTGCAGCGTAGGGACACGTGTTAAGACCTGACCAGAAGTTACCTTCTCAGAACATCTCCTTGTGTTAGCCTTTTTTGTTATAATCCGCCTTTTCTGATTAAAGCTGAATAGAAAATCCAAGGAGCCTCAATTCTGCCCCCATGAATACAGTTTTAAAAATTCACAACTCCAGGAAGGGCCACTCCTACACTATTTTCCGACATTTTCTGGAGATTGAACCCAAGGCCTTTGCATTGAGCTACATTCCCAGCCCTTATATATTTTGAGACAGGGAATTCCTAAGTTGCTAAATTGCCCAGACTGGGCTTGAACTTGCTATCCTAATGAAATCATCAAAAATGTTGTTCAGTAAGAGTAAAACCTCTTCTCTCCTGTTGCCTATGCTTCCGCACTTTCCTATGAGAAAGTTCACATGTGTGGAAATTACCAGCCAACCTTGTGCCCTTTGGTGTTCTACATGGGGAAACCCAGCCGCTGTGTTCAGGTCCCCAGCCTGCAGCCTTCACGGGTCCTCGGACTTTCGGGAGCCACTTCTTCAGTGACGCTGTGTGTCTGTCTTTCATCATTAGCTGCGCATGAGAAGACTTTCCTGCTAATGGGTGCAGCAGTTAAATAAGATATAGCATAAAGCTTAAAAATAAATAGATACGAGATTAATACAGACAAGGCATGCTGAGTGTGCAGTATTACTTCAGACAGAATAGATTCAGGGCAGCGACTACTAAGTATGAAAAGGAACCATCTAGGGGACAGAACACACAATAAGGGTACAACAGCCTCTAAGAATACTGTGCTAATGAACACAAACCAGTAACATGTGAGGTGGATGTTGACAAAAGCTCAGGGAGAAATGGACAAGCATCAGGTACTGAGCATTTGGTGTATTTGAAAGAGAAAAATCAGAGGTAATTTGAAGATACTGGGTCAGTGAATATGAACATTTTATTTTATTATTTTATTTCATTTATTTTTATTTAACTGTGGGGCTGGGTATCAAACCCAGGGCACTCTACCACTGAGCTATATCCCCAGGCCTGTTATTTTTTTTTTTAGAGACAGGGTGTCACTAAGCTGCCCTGGCTGGCCTTAAACTTATGATCCTCCTGCCTCAGCCTCCCAAGCAGCTGAGATTACAGGCGTAGGTAGTGTGGATATCTTATTAAGTATCTGTAGGGTTATATCACAAAAAGTTTCTATTCAACATGTTTCTAAATATAGAAATTCCACAATACAACTTATTGGTCACAACATGAAGCTAAAAGTTAAAAGTAAATTTAAAAATGAAACCTCCAAACATTTGTGAATTAAAGTTTTTAGGCCTTACATCCACAAGACCAAATACTGATGTTCTCATTTTTTCTACATCATCTAATCGGCATGATTTGTATTTTCCAATTTCTGTAGAAACTACTAAACCAAAATTATACTCATTAGACAATTTTTTAAAAAGTGGGAACACCAACATCAGACCTTGCAGATGCAACAAAAATAAATTCAGAGTCCAAATTATGTTTTGTATTCCTTACAATTCACAAAGAGAGAAAATATTAGCTACTAATTTTTATAAGAAGTTTGAGAATGAACAGTGAAAGTTTTTTTAAGTACAGGAGAATGGAAAGAATTTGTTCAAAAATTTAAACATGAATAAAACAAGTAAGCCATGGCAAAGAGAATCCTGAAAATGTGAAGCTACTTGAGGAGAAGAAAAACAGCAGTAGCTGCGTGAGTGTCCACAGTGCAGCGGAGTGGTGGACGTCTGGCAGGTGACCATTGTCTGCCGATGTCATCCAGAGAGGGGGCACTGACGTCACTTTGGGCCTTGTGGGTGCAAGTGTCTGCACAGCAGAAACTACATGTCCACGATGTCTGGGTTCTGGACCAGGCTTGGTGAGGGGGAAGTAGCCCCGAACTCTCCCGGCCTCTTCCGCCCACGCTGCCTTAGTAAGCGCTTCATTCCAGGAAGGCCGAGGGGTCCATGCAGCTGGGCAGCCATGTGCCCGGTGGAGTCCTTTCGCCATGGAAGAAGTAAAAAATACATTTTTGTGGTCTGCTCCAGGCTCCCAGCTGCTGCAGAGGACCTTTGTGAGGTGTGTGCAGGGAGGATGCATGTGCATGCAGCCCACTTCCTCAGTGAAAGGGAGTGTTTGGGAAAATTCAGATGAACAAAACTGAAGCAAGTAAGAGTCGAAAATAAAAACGGAATAATGACTGTAATTCTCCCCCACATTGTCTCTGTGTTCAGGCAGTTTCATGGCTACATACTTTTTAACTTTCAGTGAGTAAACACCATATTATATAAATTTCTCCGGAACATTATAAAAGACAATTGGCCATCGGTTTCATTTTGAAAAAGCAGAATAATCTTGATGCTCAAGTTTGCAAAATATAAAACAGCAAAGAACATTCTAGACCTGTGTGGTTGAGAGTGTAGATGTATGAGTCCCGGGGGACACATGGGCAGACAGAGTTCAGTCCCTACCAAAGGCTCAGCCAGGGCGACCAGGCATTGCCTAGCTGAGAGCTGCAGGGCGGGTCTGAGGACGCTGTCCGCGTGTGGTTTCTCATACCAGGGTTCCCAAGAGAAAAACCAGGCTTCCACTCAGATGAAAACGCAGGAGACACCTTTTCTTATTCCTGATGTTTTGGGAAATTTTTTCCAGGACTAAGGATGGGAAGATTTCTTAGCATGATATGGAGGGTCTTCACCCAGCAGCAAAGTACGTACTGGTGGTTTGTGTGAGAATCGTCATGATAACACCCACTAGGCCTCTTCTGAATGTTTCTCAAAGTGCCTACGCATCACTGTCCGTGTGGGTTTTGTGCTACTACAACAAAAATTAAAGAGCAGTTTATTCTACATAGTTGTGGAGACTGGGAAGCCTGACACCAGTCTACTGCCTGCTGGTTTTTTTATCCTTTATTTATTTTTATTTTGTTTATATTTTATTTATTCTTTGTAATACCAGGGATTGAACCCAATGCCTTTACACTGAGCCACATCCTCTGCCCTTTTATAAAATTTTCTATTTGGACACAAACTCATCAAGTAACTAAATTGCCACGGCTGGGAATTGCCTCCTGCCTCAGCCTGTCAAAGTGTTGGAGTGAAGGGATGAGCCTTCACACCCAGATCAGTGCGGAGCTTCTCGCTGTACCCTTACAGGGAGAAAGAGGCCAAGCCTGGGAGGATGAAGCCCTGCTTCGTGCCTTTTCTGACACCTGCACCCGCACAAGAGAGGCCTCAAGGTCTCATCACCCCTTGAAGGGACCCTTTTAGTTCTTTCACCTTGAGGACACCTGAATTTGGAAGTCACTCATTTAAATTAGCAACTAAAAACAGTACAAATGGCATGGTATGGACAAATCGATGATCCCCTTTGCAGCCTCTTCCTGCTCACCCCCACCTCTGTGTACACTTTCTAATAACCCTGTCATCATTGTAGTTCTATTATTACTGCTCAAAGAGTTTACATCTACTTAAGAATGTTTTTCTTATCTCACCAAGTATAAATGTATATCCTGATTCTCTACTGTACAATCGGGCTGTTGGCTCGCCAGCATTCTTAACCAACCAAACTCCTATTCAATGTGTAAATGTTGATCAATGCTCACTAATTATGTTTAATTAATAATTTTTTTAAATCAGATTTTTAATACTTTATGCCTGTTGCTTTGACCCTTCTAACAGAGGTTTAGGTAACATTTTTTTCCTACCAGAGTTAGGTAAGAAAGCAGATGATTTAAGAAAATGTGTCCTAGAAAATACACATCTGAAAATACACTAAAAGCATACAAATTAATCCAGTAGAAGAGACAAAATGCTTTTAATGATAATTAATGTTTCCATCTGTACTGAAGTCATATATTCAGTAAAAAGAAACATTTAAAGCCATATTATTTATGTGTTTTTCTTTGAAAAGACCTATAATAAAAAGGCAACCCTAAGTAATCGTGAATGTACTACATAATAAAGGATTTTCCATGGTGCTCTAATGGGAATTCATATAAATCCAGTGAAACTAATGCTTTGTAGTAGTTTTCAATATAATTAACTGTTGTGACTTAGCTGCCACACGGTGGATTAATGCATGCTTTATCATCAGGGCCAACAACAACTTTCTCTGGCTCCTTAGCTCATGGATAAAGTTGTCTCATGTTTGGAAGTAAACTGGAGACGAGTGTCAGAAATTCCAGCAGGGAAACCCAAGGAATGCAGAGCTTTTCCCATTCACAGGAGCCCCCATCCCGAGAGTGGGTCAGACCCCTCGAAAGTCCCCGAGGCGCACAGTTTGGGAACTCACTCTGACAGTGCTTGGCCCCAGGCCCCTCCGAGGGCTTTGTCAGAATGGGCCAAGTGATCCCCCAGTCTGCCAGGCGGTGCTGCAGGCTGGATCGCTCAGCATAGCAGCCCACAGGGCCTGGCTGATGACCCCGGCAGAGTGAACAGACAACTGAGCTCAAAACTAAGTCCAGAAGTAAAGTTTGGGCTGACATGAGCTGGACCAGTGCTTTCTACTGTGTGTACTGGAAAATTGCCAGAACTCTGTCCCCCTCAGGTCCTTTCACCAAGGCTACAATTTGCTGTCTCATCAGATAACTGTAACATGTTGTAAACAGTAAGTCATCTAACTACCAAATTCCTGCCTTTCAAATTATGAATATTAAAAAAGAATATTTATAAAGTTATTATGCCACTGTGAGAAAATAAGTGAAAATGGAAAGGATCTGATGCATTTTGAAATGCGTGGAGGAGACCCCAGTAACAGAGTAGATGAACATTTAAATCAGCTGGGCGTGGTAGCACATATCTATAATCCCAGCACTCTGGAGGCTGAGGCAGGAGGCTCCTGGCAAGCAGCTGGAGGCCAACCTAGGCTACATAGCCAATTCAAGACCAAACCAAACTACATAGTAAGACCCTGTCTCAATAAACAATAATAACAATAAATCAGTAGTCAAATAATAATAAATCAGTAGTCACTATACCCTGCGTTATGCCTTATATCTACATGTCCCCCAAAGCTTCAGCAGTCGTAGATGGGGCTTTCCAGAGGTGGCTGGGTCATGCATATGTAATGTTGGGTTCAAAAATGTGATGCTGGGATTGATTCATGATGCGATGCTCGGATTAAGGCTGCCTCACCCTGGATGTGTGTGCTGCCAGCCTGAAGGGTGGTGAGCCTGGATAAGATATAAGGGACTGAAAGGTTGCTGCTTGTGGCTGCTGCTTGTTGCCTTCTGCATGCCCTGCCAGGGACTGTTTCTCCTCTGCAAGGCAGCTCAGCCACGCTCCCCTGCTGTGGAGCCAGCTACAAACTGAGACCGCAACACTCTGAGCTGAAGCCAGCCTTCCCTCCTCTAACTTTGGACTTTGGATATTATGTCTCAGCAAGGAGAAAAGTAACTAAGATGCACCGACGCATTGGCCATTCCTGTTTAAAGCTGTAACCCTCATTCTCCACGCTGGGAATTCCCTCACCCTGCCAGGGGTAGAAAGGTTGAGTGGCTTTACTCCTCGCCACACTCCTCGCACTAGCAGGTTCTCTTCATGAGGGCGCAGGGTTTTCCTGTTAACTGTGATAGTGGAGACTTTCAAAGGGTCCTTGACCGTACAGAGAAAATAAAGTGAAGCTTCTGAGTGAATTCATTGAAATAATTTTAAAGGTATAATAGGCAAAGTCAGAAGACAAAGACTTAGCTGCTTAACATCGTGATTGAATCATTCGTTTAATTTCTTTTAAATAGCAGGAAAATAAGACACTATATATGAACTTTGAAGAAAAACTAGCACACCACACCCCTTTAAACAGTATACTCTGTGAAAAAAAAAAATGAAAGAGCAATTAGTCAAATATTTAACTCTGAACTTTACCTGTTTCCTTCCCCTTATCTTTCCCTGTTGAATTTTGGCTTAGATGCAGGCAGCCCTCCCCCACTCCCCACTTTGGGGGGCAAAGCTTCTTCTCTATACTTTTAGGCAATTAGAATTGATGGAGAAACATATTTGATCTACACTAAAGCTGCAGTCATCCAGTGAATTACTTTATTCTGCAAACATGCATAGCATTGCACTTATGTTTCTATGAAAATATAGGCTAATCTCATTTCCAAATTTGTCTTTTTTACATGTGTCTTCATTGCAGAACAATTTTCTATTCCATAATGAATTAGAACAATAGTGACATCTTTGTCCAGCTTTTAGCACTAAGAGCCCCTTCCACAGGGCAGTAACTGGCAGCCTGAGGGACAGAGATCAAATCTTACTTCCTAAATCTAGCTGCAGTCATATATATATTTAAACTAAAAGTGTTTGACTATAATTTCTTTCCTTACTCTAATAATGTGTATTAGAATTTAACACAAATTTAGTTAAAATGAGAAAAAGCAGTTTGCCTTTCATTTCTGGAACATAAATGTTGCTATATAAAGCAAAATAAATTACTAACAAGTCATAGGTATTTAGTTAATGTACACTAAATAAAATTGCATGGTTTTCTGAAAATTGGATAGTAGATTAACATTCCTCTTAAACCTAAAAAGTATTGCTAATTTGTACTTACATGTTCTGTCAGAAGTTTAAAATTTTGGCATTTGTAGGTAAGCAACATTTCAGATAACCACATTTAAAGTTAGGCTTTGCAAAAGACTAAAATCATCAGGCTTAGTTATTAAGAACTGCGAGGAGTACAGAATGAACAGCCTAGTGTTTGTATCAGTTTGCATACCAGGAGAGGAAGACTTGGTACACAGACATGTATGACTTGGTTACAAAAAATCTAAGCCAATATTTCTCATACTTCTCTTCCCTGAGATGCTAGGATTCTGTGCAATCATTTGATAGTACAGCAGACTTTGAATTTTCTGATCTGGTGTTTTTCATAATTTGTATCAGATTACTTTCTCCAAATCTGATTTTTTTCTCTTATTCAACCGCAAAGTTACATTTCTATCTTCGTTAGCCGATGGTTACATTTTGGCTCCCTTTATAGTGGGTGAGGAAGTGAATGGTGCTTTGACACACACACATATGGGCCTATTTTGGTACACACACGAGACCTTAGCTTTCCGAGCGGTGCCTTGCTGCATGAGTGAAGACGTGAGCGCAGACCCTCAGGGCACACCGGACGGAGGCCTTGTCTTGGTTTCTTTGCGTAGCTCATGTTAGAGTCAGATTGATCAGTCTTCAGCGTTTTTCTTGTTCCTTTCTGGTAAACACAGTCAAAGTCTTCTGGGCATTTTGAAACACAGATGCATTAACACAGACTGCGTACTGTGCGATAAAACACCTGACCTTATTCCTCATCTCTAACTAAGACGATGTCTCTTTCGATCAACCTCTCTGCTTCCTCGAGGCGGCCTTGGTAACCCATCCTCCCAACGCCCGTGGGGTTAGCCTTAGATCTCACAGACGAGTCGGATCATGCAGAGCCCGTGTGTGTGCCTGACTTATTTTACTTAATGTTCCCCAGGCTAACCCATGTTGTCAAGAGTGGCGGCTTCCATCTTACTTAGCCTGAATAGTCCTCCACACGCACGTGTCTTCTTTCCTCACTCCCTGATGGACATGTAGCTTGACCCCCATACCTGGGCTTTTATGAATAGTGCTACAATACACGTATGTAGATGTCTCTTCCACATGCTGATTCCTTTACCTTTGGATATATATTCAGTGGAGAGATTGTATGATATTTTTAGTTTTAATTTGTTAAGAACCCACCCTGCTGTGTTCCATAGTGACTGTACTAATTTTTATTCCTATCCAGTCTCTTATTGACAGTCCCTGTGTTTTACTGTGTCTAATCAGGATGAGGGATGAAATCCATAGCTGTAGAATAGTCATAGATGTAACTGATGTGTGTAATTATTGAATCCCATGACCTTGATTTAGTTACCAAGACTCTAAACCAAAATTTTTCATACTCCTCTTTCGTGAGATGCTAGGGTTCTGTGCAGTTATTTGTAAGTGCAGTAGACTTTGAATTTTCTAATCTGATGTTTTCATAATTTGTATCAGAGTAACTTCTCCAAACCTGAGGTTTTTTTTCTCTTCTTTAATCTCATAGTTACATTTTTACCTTTGTCAGCCAATGGTTTTATTTTGGATCCCTGTTACAGTGGATGAGAAAGTGAATAATGCTTTGCCATCTACAGGTGGAAAAGCAATTGACTTGTTCATCACAGGAAAGCATAACCTAAAGTGAGTTTCAAGTTTTTTTTCCCAACTGCCACAATTGCCATCTTCGGACGTTTTACCTAGACATCAACCCATTTGGTGCTGCGGTTGCCCAGATGCCAGGGTCTGGACGTAGTAAACCATGCCCCGTGGCTTCGTCATTTTGCCACATCCCTGTCAGGCCCGGATCCTTCAAGTGTCCCATCTTTGGAAGGTTCTCTGAGCTCTCTAGCTGAGCAGTTGATGGAACCTATTTAGCCACTCCTTTGGCCACCCCCACCGCACTGTCCTGCCCCCATTCCCTCCCCGCAGGTGCCCAGGCCGGAGGGGCACCTCCTGCCGCCTCCCTCCGCATGGTGCCGCTCTGTAATGATTGAGGTCTGTTTCTCCTTTATTCTTCCAGAGTGCAGCAGCAGCTCCCAGCCCCGTACTGGGAAATATCCCTCCTGGAGATGGCATGCCAGTAGGTCCTGTGCCACCAGGCTTCTTCCAGGTACTGAAGGCAGAGGCCTAGGGCTCCTGTTGATTTCAGCCAAGGCCGGAGGGAAGGGGGAGGAGGGGGAGAGGGAGGGAGTGAGGGGGGAGGGAAGCGGGAGGTGGTCGTCTTAACTAAGTGCAGTGCTGTGCAGAGGAGCTCTCTGCTGTGCTGTCCTTTCTCCCTATGTTTCCTTGCTAATAATTAATTAATTAAGCCATCTCATTGTTCATCATCATTAAAAAGGAAAAGGAGTTGGAATGGAAATTAGCCCGGTAACTGTGGTAAATATTCGTGGGAGCAGAAGCTGAAGAAATGTCGTGGGAGACACCATTTTTTAACTACCTAAGCTGTCTCTGTTTCCATAGACCAGACATAATCAAGGTTTGGCTGTACTTTCAAACCATAGCAAAGTCACACTCTATCTACTTGTCAAGAATTACAGGCTGCATCAGAGTATTTTTGAGAATCATCTTTGTGTCTTTTAAGCTGGAATTTAATGAATACAAAATCGGATTTTCAAATAGATACACTGGTATTTCAAAATTTCAAGTGGCCACCTTTCTAGCAATGATGATAATGTTTTTAGGATAAGAAGACATAACTTTGTAATTTTATTCACATCTTAAATCTGATAGTATTCTAACTCCAGCCAACCAGATTCTGAAATTTATTTTTATACATAATTTTACAATGTTCTTTCAGAAAATTAAGAATTGAGAAGTTAAGAACTAGAGTTGGAAAGCATTATAGGAATTAGCATAATATGCCATATTGTTAATAAATTAGGTACTTATAAGATAATTTATCCCTTCAGTTTTTAGATTTTCAGAGTCCTTGATAATCATTTGTTAGTTAACCCATACCCTAATTGTGGGGTACTTATAAATGTGGAAATGGAGAAATAAAATTATAAGTAATTTTGCAAAGTGCATCAATTGAATTAAAGGGTCTTAATTAGAACCTAGTACCAACTGTGGTCTTTTAGGACAGGCTTATTTGCTCAGCTGTTGCTGTATTAATACTCAAGTAGTTTAGAATATTTAAGGGTCTTCTTAAAGCTCACATTCTGTCTCAGGGGCCCTTTCTTATAATCTAAGAACAGATTATAATGTTGATTATTAATTAAACAGCCACCATTTAAGATAACGATCATCACAGCTAACAATGGCCATTTCCTGTGTGCTGTGCTTTGCTCTAAGTGCTTTACATACATAAACATTTAATCCCCACAGTAACCCTAGGTGCAAAGTGCATATTATTATCATTCCCACTGTGCACATGGAGAAACCGGTTAGATAAATGAGTCTCACCGAACCAGAAAGTGACAGAGCTGGGATTTAAATGAAGGAAGTCTGAACTTGGGCCATCGACCTTACCTTAAAGTTCATAGTTGATTCTTTTTTTTTTTTTTTTTTTTTTTTTTTGGCAGTACTGGGGATTGAACTCAGGACCCTGCTCCTCCTAGGCAGGTGCTTATTCCACTGAGCTATATCCCCAGCCCTCATAGTTGATTCTTACTTGTGATTTTATCCTCTGGCTCTCTCTCGCCAGAGATGAGTTGGGGTTAGGAGTAAATCAGAAGAGTTTACCTACTCAAGAGTTCTCACAGAGCTCCTGTAGGAGAGGACAGAGCTTAGGGAGGAAGCCACATTCCATCCAGCGCTCTGCCAGGACGTGTAAATCCGTTCGACCTCACATTCGTGCTTGGAAGCATGCACCCTTCTCACCTTGCCTATCTTTGTCACAGTCTTTTCTCAAGAGTAGGTGAAGCAGAGTTAACCTGGTCTGAATGATTCCAGGGTGATAAATATTTGAGTTCCACTGGGTGCTGGACACTATGTGGGCATCTGAAGACAGAGCAGGTGTCATGAGCTCCTCCCAGAGCCTCAATGCCCAGCTGAGGAGCCCTTATCCAACGAGTTGGTGCAAAGTAAAAAGTCCTGTGATGACCAAGAAGAGCAAACCACTCAGCGAAACACCTGTGTTGAAGTGACAGAGGTCGGGAAGAGTTGTTCATCAGAACAAGCCGAGGAATGATTGTCCAGAAAGCAGGAATGGCAGAAGGGGGCTGTGCTGCCATCCAAAAGATGGGGCCATGGGCAGGCTCATTCCTAGCCCAAGGTGGGGAAGCGGAGGCGAGGAGTTTCTGGACTGAGGGAGGAAAGACACGCACTAGCCTATTGAGAAGGGCCTCCCAGGCCAGCCGAGAGTTTGAGTCTGTTCCGCGGGTGCAAAGGAGCCTTGGGAGACCTTCCAGCAGGGCGGTGAACCACATATGCAGTGCATTCAGGCTTTGGAGGCATCTGCAGTCTCCAGAAGCCTTGCCCTTCAAAGCCTGTGCCATGCTGAATGAGAACAAAAGCAGTGAGAGCACAGGAATTCTGGAAATGGTGACATTAAATGGGTAGGTCATGTGCTCAGAGCAGATGGGGCCACCAAGTCCCATCCAAGAGAGGCAGACTGAGCGAAGTATTGTCCAGGCACTAAGTGGAACCCAAATGGTACCTGAAAGTGAATTTGTGGTTAGGCCACAGAAGGGGGCGACAGTCTAGGAGGACGGACAGTACATTACAGAAACCCAGAGGGGAACGGAGGGGAAACCGTGGACTCCAGGCCAGGTGGGCTCAGCGAGCTGCAGGAAGAGGAGCAGCGATGCAGCTGGAAAGGGGGACCTGGAGGGCTGCAGGGTGTAAAGGGCCCCAATGCTGTCCTAGGGCAGTCAGGAGCTACTGAAGGTTGCAAGCCAGCGAGGCGCGTGTCCACGTTTGTAGTCTCCAGCTACAGAGTGTAGCCAGAATTCCAGAGGAACGGTTCTAGTAATCCCAGCAAGATTCAATGTTGGCTTCATTAAAAGAGAGGCAGGAGATGTGGAGAGACAATGATAGATTACACAGAAGTCAGTGCAGGGGGATGCGAAGGAAAACTCAGCGATAATATTCTGGTTTGGGGGTCTAATCTAAGCAGAAAGAGGTATCATTTTCTGAGATAAGAGTCCGCAAAATGCAGAATAGGTTTGACGCGGAGTACGTTAGATCTCAATGAGAGCCGTGTATTAGGCCGACCTGCAAGTCTAACTCTCAGACAGAGATCTAGACTAGAGATAAAAATAGTAGGGTCATTATCATAGTAAGAGCAAGGAGAAAGTACAGAACGGAGAGCTTAAGAGGACCGCAGAGCTGCAGAAACACTAACATTCAACCTCTGAGCAAGGGGAGCAGAACCCATGGAATCCGCAGCAGAGACCGGATGCAGGGCTGGCAGTAGCTTGATTGTTACAGGAGCCAAGGAAGAGGTTTCCAACGTATCCCCAGTCTGGGCAGTACTACCAGGAACGGGGGAAGAGCTCATTGTTAGGTTTACTGAGCCTTGCTGACTAATAAAATTGAAGGCAAAAGAGAGAACATTGGAGAAATCAGGGATGACTCTGGAGACACCGGAGACTGAAGGACAGAGGTTGAAAATGACTAGTCACATTTGAGTTTGATGCACAAAGTATTCCCACTTATCCAGAGGTGAGCCAGCCTAAGTATTTTCCCATCAGGTCAGTGTTTACTATGTCCAGGCTCTCAGGAAGGCCTCTCGGAGATGCTGGCCAGCTCAAACAGACCTCCAAGAGAGAAGCATTTTGATGTTTTCTTCTTGTCCTCTCAGTGAGGAGAGCCAGCGACTCGAGTGTTTCCTAGGTGTCAGCCCTGGTTTTCTTCAGGGACTGAACAGTACTTTCACATGATTCTGTCCATAGTGAATGCTGTTAGTGTAGATTAGCTCCTTACGTGAGTAGAAATAGCAGCAGATAATTATAGTCCAAGCCCAAACACAAAATTCTAATCTAGTTCCAGAGCCGTACCATCCTCTGAGATCGACCCAAGCCCGCGACCTTGTGATGCACACCATTTCTGAGGTCACACAAGATAATGCCCAAGACAGGCCCAGCGGTCAGTGCCAGGTGAAGGAGGTCAAGGACAACTGAGAAAGAGGCGTGCCTCCCCAAGTACTTGGTTCCCCAAGGCTGCCTTGGTGGAGGGACAGGATGCTTGAGGAAGCAAGAGATTCATATTCCAGAGAAACCCTGGCTCGGGACTTAGCTAACCAGGCCTCCTGCCTCCACCTGGCTGTCCAATATGAGAGTTTATGGATAAGTAACAGGCTTCTCTCATGAACTGACTATGAGTTATAGAACATTAAACCCGTATTTATTTATTTCAACCAAAATATTTGTGAGGAAGATCAGTTTTTTGTGTCTTGCCCTTTCGCACAGAAAGCTTTCAAGAAGTAAACTATGCCTTGCTAATAATCACTTGACAAACTAAACATGTTAGCTGGGCGTGGTGGCACACACTTCTAAGCCCAGCACTCAGGAGGGTAAGGCAGCAGATGGCTGTGAGTTCAGGGGCAGCCTGGGCTGCACAGTGAGACCCTGTTTCAAAAAACAAACAAACAAAAAACTGAGTATTTTCATATATTTTATATAAAAACAGTATAATCTGTTCATAGATGTTAACATGGATGTTATCTTTGAGCCTATAAATAAGGGATAAGCTGATAAATGTCTAATTTTAAATTATAAAAGTCTAAAGATATTCTTTTACCATTTCCTCTATTTTGTTTTGATTTTTATCTTGATATGTTTACTATATTCTGTTCACTAGACCTTTAGTTTTCTTACCTGACTGTTGAAAACAAATAATATATTGATGCTGGGTTGTAAACTTTAGGGCTTTGACATGAATAAGATTATAAATACCTGTTGAAGATAAACAACACTGAGTAATTTAGTGTCAGACCGAGGTGGTCACCCATATGTTAAAATCTAAATTGATCAAAATCTGCCATGGCAGATTGTGGATTTTCAAGTCGAATTTTGCCGGCAGGGCTGATAGAAATGGTGAGGCTGCTCTGCCATCTAGTGGTAGTTGGATGGTATCTCCATCTGCTCGGGATCCAGGATCCAAAGGTTCTATTTTTAGTAAGACCGCACTGTAGCAAGCTGACCCAATGCTCTGCCACAGTAATAACACACACAAAAAGAAGAAAAGACAGGAAGAAATTTGCCATTTTCTCCACACTGTTGCTGTTGACTAAAAAGCCGCAATATGAGTGACAGCCCTAAAACAGCAGGACAAACAAAGCCCAGAGTAATACGGTAACGTCAGTGTTTGAAAAGGGACAGATGCAGAATGAATTGAAAAATATTTAACGTAGCAATTGAAACTGGAAGGGAAGAATAAATGTTTTCACAAGCTCCAGGATAAATGCTTCTAGGAGGAGGTCGGTGTGTATTTTATTTTTTCCAGAAATAAATCCTACACGTTAAAGACACCTTGGTATCAACACTCAGTCCCTCTTCAGGCTTTGTTAATTCAGCCATCTGATGAACAGTGCCTGTTTCACCCTAAAATTCACACATATAGGTTAATACCCTACAAGTTTTCTCAGTTGCCGTCTATTATTAGTCTTGGTATTGTCTTCTCTTCCAAGGGTTTGCCTTCCTGCTGTCTTTGATGACCGTGGCTGGTGCGGAAATCAGTCTTTGGAAATTCTCTAAACCAGAGAGACTCCTTTTCCCTCTCCTCAGGAGTGACAACAGCCACCTCACATCTTGAATAGTGAACCGCAAGATTAGTCATTATACCCTTTCTTCATTTGAATGAGGAGTGTGCTGAAAGTCTCAAATAGTTCACTTCTCAAAATACAGTATGTGGCATTATCTACTCATATGTGTAGTTTTAAAATTCAGATATTAGAAATGGTATTTCCCAGAATTACGTGCACCTCATGGGAGGGGGGAGACATGGAAGGCTGCTTATCGATCAAGGCTCAAGCAGTAAAAACTAAGCTTAATTTCCTTAGAAATGTAATTCTGAATCTTTAAAGAATAGGGATTCTAAATGTTGAAAATAGAGCCAGTCTTTCCTTAGTATAAAGATAAAAGCAACTAAAAAAAAACAAAATAAAGGGGCCTGGCAGCTGCTGGCTTTGATAATGCCATCCTGCGGTTGTGGTAATAGTTTTTCTGGCCTTAACTATTAGAACAAATTAAAACTGCTCAGCTTGAATAACTAAATAAGCTTTTTAAGAATTGCAGCTCCAGTGAGGGGAGGGACCAGGGACCAGGCAGTAACAACAGGTGTGGGGGCCCCAATCCCCTGTCAGAGCAGGGTAGGAGACTCGGCTGCTGGAAATCAGACTGAATTTATTGTTTGTTTGTCCAAAAGAGTGTGCAGGAAGAAGTTCAACTGGCCACTGAGTCAGGATTCGGTTTCCCTTTCCCTTTCATGCTATTCTGCAGCCTAAATGCCTCAGAGTACTCTGAGGACGCCCCAGGACACTTTCACAACCACGGCCGTGAGAAGAGCAGGGCTATTTTTTCAGATAATTTGAAATTCTAGCTTTTCCTTTGGGAAATAGCATATCAGTAAACATTTCTCCAAGAGTGCTTCAGTTTTTGTTTTGGGGAGGGAGTTTTTTGGTACCAGGAATTGAACTCAGGACGTTGAGCTTGTCAGGCAGGTGCTGTGCCACTGAGCTATGTCCCTGGCCCTTCAGGTTTTATTAAAGTCTCCTGCTAAAAAAATTACATAAAGCAAAGCATGCCAAGGCTATTAATAATACAACTTTAGTTTTTTATTCATTTTCATTACAGAAACCAAAATGGTCAACATTCTTTGGAGAATCAGATAAGGGGTGGGGTATTAAATGTTGTTAATGTCCCTGTTCATAGAGGTGGGATAAATTTGCCTTGAGAATACATTAGGAAGCTCTCAGCTTTGGGAAAATTAACTTAGCACTAAGTGGTGTTAAGGAATAATTTGCCTTACATTCTATATCCAGGGCTCATAAACTTTCTGAAAAGGTCCCAATAGTAAATATTTTAGATTTTGAGGGCCACATAGTCTGTGTCACAGCCACACAGCTATTGTTGTAGGATAAATTCAACCATAGACATCATGTAATTTAATGTATATGGCTGTGTTCAAGTACAACTTTATTTACAAGAACAGGTGATGGCCCAGTCCCGGCCCACGGCTTGTTTCATATGGATACGCTAAGACTGAGCTGGTAAGAAGTGCAAAGGTTAAGGGTCAGTGTTTCTCCAAACGTGTCAAGTGGACCTCTAATACGAGGGCCCGAGGAGTCGCCTGGCTCCTGCTCTGTCAAAATTCTTAGATGTGGGTAGGTGGGGCTAGAGATCCTTCGGTTTCCATGTTCTTATTGTTTTAACAGATGACTCTTACACGTGATTTGAAAGACACTAAAATTGCCAAAGACATTCAACAACAGATACTTATTGTGCCCTCTGTAGGCCAGTTACCACAGTGAACAAGATAACAGATATCAGTCTCGCCCTTGCAGAATTTATAATAGTGACAAGGACTAAGGCAAGAAAAAAAAATGAAAATTTTGGTTAGAGTGGTCAAAGAAAGACTGAGCAAAAAGATGTCCATCTTAGTTACTTTCTCATCACTGAGACACACTCTCTGACACCTACAACTCTGAAGATGAAAGATTTATTTTGGTTCACAGTTTTGAGGGGTTTCAGTCCGTAGTCGGCTGCAAGGAAGGGCAGTATTGCAGAGAAGAAACAGCTCAGAGCATGGTGGCAAGAAGCAGAGAGATCAAGGGAGGACAGTGATAAACCTGCCAGGCCACACCCCCAGTGACCTACTTCCTCCAACCAGGCTTCACCTCCCAACATCACATTTGCTCTAAATTTCTCGCTGGACCAATCCACTGATGAGGACCAAACACTCATGATCCCATCACCTCCACCTAAGAGCACATGAGGCTTTGGGGGAACATCTAGATACAAGCCGTAACAGTGTCACTTGAGCAAGGATTTGAAGGAAAGGAGGATCCAAACCGTGTGATGTAAGGGGAACAGCGCACTGGCCAAGGGACAAGCAAATACCAAGGCCCCAAGTTCAGAGGATGACTTACAGGGGCTTGGGGTATAGCTCAGTGGCATAAGCGCTTGCCTGGCAAGCGCAAGGTCCTGAGTTCGATCCCTGGTACCGGGAAAAAAAAAAACAAAAAACAGAGCATGACTTACTTTGCAAGGAATGACGAGATGATCTGCACAGTTAAATGGTGTCTACTGGGGAGAACAGATATGAAGCTATAGATAACAGGACACCAGATCAAGAAGAACCTTGTGATTCTAGTTGTAGGCCAACTTTAACCCTGCATGGGGGATTTTAATAGTTGTTGTGGCTGCATGTTGAGATTGGCCTATAGGAGTCCAGTGTGAAAACAGGAAGACCAGTTTGGATGTTACTGCAGAATTTTGGCAAGAGATTATCGTGCACCCAAATGGGAACAGTGCACAGAAGCTGAGTGACTTCTCTATCTTGAAATTACAGCCAGCAGGACTTAACGATGCTTCAGATATGTGTTGGTGAGAAAATAAGACTTCAAGGTGTGTGGCCTGTTCAGTTGGAAATAATGGAGTTGGTATTTAGCAAAGTAGGTAAAACTTCAAGAGGAAGTGTGAGGAGGGGTTCCAGAAGCTTCCTTGTGAACTCTTTTAAAGTGAGAGGACGCACAACAAGGTACTGAGGAGGGCGTGTGACAGTAGCATCTGGCCATCTGTGCTGAGGCCTGGCTGCAGTGTAGCTTTGGGGTCACAGCTAATGGATTCACTGAAAGCGACGAGCCACGATAGCAGAGCCATGACAGCAGCACCAGAACTGGTACAGAGACAAGAGGCTCCATGAGGACAGGTCCTGGGGCTTCCAGTGGGAGGAAGTTGGTAAGATAAAAAGAATAGCAAAGAGGCATAACAAGGAGCAGCCCACGAAATAGCAAGGGAACCAGGAAGCACAGTCCATGCTGGCCACGTGAAGAAAATGTTCAAGGAGGAGAATGACCCGCCGTGTCAAACGCTGCTGGGCACAGAGTTAGCGCAACAGTAATTTCTATAAAAATCTGCTCTGTAGAAAGACTACCTTAGGTAAGAGTTGATCTGTAAGTGAGATTTTAACTATAGACTTCGTGTTGAGATAGTTTCTAGGGAATTTGTTTCTAGAGAAAGTAAAAGCATGTGTCATCACTGCAGCTGTGTCCAAAGAGCGAGCCCCAGTCCAGTTTCTTTATCAAACGCCCTGCTTTCTGCATGATTTGCAAAGTCTACCGCCTGCTCGGCAGGGGACCAAAAGGGTCAGAAACAGACGCAATGCAGGGGTTGTGTTTTGTTGTTTTGTTTTGTTTTTGCCATGGACAATTAAGCACATTGAAGTACCTGCCTCCCACGCCTTCATCTAGAACAACTTTACAAAGAAACATGAATATGAAATGAGTAAAGGAAGGACACATTCTTTAATGAAAAGACAGGTGTTTTGTAAGAGTCACTAAGTTTTAGGTTAACTTGAATCAGCCCAATTATTGATGCCAAGTTACAAATCTCAAATATTTATTTCATCCCAAACTGTTATTTTTACAGTGGGTTGGGCTGTCACTACCAGTCCTGTCCGTAGCAGAGGCAGCCAGGAGCAAGCCCAGGCTTAGGCAGGACTGTGGCTCCTTGTCTTAAGGACAACAAAAATAACTGTGTAGTGTACGTTTTGTCCATAAGTTGAGCAGATTATTAAAACGCATATACAATGTTACTCACACTTTCGCGGATTAGAGCAGCAGCTGGCCCGGTCCAGGTTCACAGGCAGGCTGTCGTCACACGTGTGGACACCGTGCTGTGAAGAAGGCGGTGGAAACAGGCTCATCTTCAAGAGACTGCTACAGAGAGCACCCATGTGGATGCGTAGACTGAGTCTGTATCAACAGAATCAACAGCATTGCCAAAATGAAAGCAAGGAAACTGGATCTGTTATTACTCTACAGTTACTTTATGTGAGTTCTTTTAATTAAGTGTTGATGATGATAGAATATCTAAGACATATAGCAGATAAACTACACACTTACGCTTATCAGCAGGATATGCCAGCACAAGTGTATCATTTGGGAAGCTAAATTGGTTTAGTACTAGTTGGAATTAAAATGTGTTAATCAAGAGTGTCTTATTCACTGGGGTGTCAGTAATGTCTGATGGAGATGTTCATGAAAAGCAGAAAAGAAAGGAAACAAATTAGGATGTATGAATTGTAGAGGAACTTTAACTAAATTCATCTGATGTGTAATTTATGCATCATTACTTTTCCACAGAAAACTCATGAAGCATCTCATGGAGTTATAAGCAAAAATATGTAAGCAATTCTTATATAAAATGTAGTTGAGATAAAATAAGGAGTCAATACACTAATGATTTTTCAAAATAATTTTCCCAGTATTAGGGTGGGTAGAACTTGATTTCAAGAAAGTTAACACATTCAAGTTAAAAAAGATTTACTTGTAAGTATAATATAGAATGAAATCTGTATTGAAAATATCATGTAAAGATGTTTGTTAAGTAAAAATAGACATAATAACAAAAACTAATATTCTGTTTTTAAGAGTATTCATGTTTCTGATTAAATCTTATAGCAAATGTATTTTTATTACCTTTCCAGGACTGAATAAGTATGTCTTATCACCTCTATATACAACTTCAATCTAGATTCTAGAATAAATTTTATGCCATAGCAGTGTGTCTTAGTCCTTGTAGCTGCTTATACTAGTGTGTTGAAAATGGTAGTGGAAAGATTAACTTGGTCCAAAGCCCTCTGCCTGGGACCAGGGGAAGCAAATCTGTGATCTGTGTGCAGATAATCAGATCTGAAGATGGTGCCACGCTTCCAGGCCAAAATCCACTTTGTACCTTATTCCTTGGCCTAAATGTTAAGGAAAGCAATGCTTTGGCAAATGACTGTTTTCCTCTGGGTTTCTGATCTAAAGATGGTTACATGCTAAAACAGTATACAAAGAAAGCAGAACATATAATGTTATTGCACAACTGCTGAGAGTGTATTTAATGGAAATAGAGTCTATTGTTGAAGGCTTATTTCTGAGACTTGGTCTAAGAATTATAAACTTTTAAAATATATTTCAATCCTAATAGACAAGGAGGCCAGTAGGTGAGCTGCTGCCTAGAATTCTCCCAGCCTCTTGTGCTCCAGAGAAGGATCTGGATGTTACCACACTTCTAGACATAAATTACCCAGTATGTTTCTATACCAATAGTGGCTACTATTGCTACTCCATAAACTGCCTAAGAAGCATTATTTTAAAACCTGACACCTTAGAAATAGACAAACCTGAAAAAAGTGGGCAAAAATAAAAGCCGTGTTAGTCATCTCAGTTGTAAGCTCCTCTCTTACATGTAGTGAAAATGGCTATTTTCATTTTAATTCAGTTGAAGTCTCTACTCTTCTTAGGTTCTCTAGCAGATGTAAGTTACCCTGTTTAAGCAAGCAAGATTTTTCCTCTTGACTAGATAAATTTATAAGCATTTTATTACCACATGGCCAGATATGCTGTTAACAACAGCATGGCTACTCTTTGCAATATCAACAGATGTCGGTATTTTTAACAAGACGAGGAAATTGGCCCGATAGAGTTTTGTGCCCAAGGACCAAGCTTCACTGCCTCTTGCTGGTTTTAAGAGCCTTTCAAACATCATCACTGTTCATCACTCAGCCATGAGCCCACTACTGAACCCAGCAGACCTTGAGTGCTTGCTCCGCACATCCTTGGCGTGTGCTAGCAGCTCCCTCCCTCTCCTCAGAACGTTATCACACAGTAATGAACTTTTCATTAGAGAGACGATACTGTTCTAATAGTATCACCCCCGTTTCCCACCCTCTCTCACCTGTCACCTATTCCCTGTCAGCAGTTACTTTTAAAAGCACAAGTGAATAAATGTGCCAAAGACTATATGTTATTAAAACACCAGCAAAATATTTAAGAAAAGAGTAGCGCTTGCTGACTTATTTCACTTTGGTCAATCTTTTAGTCTAGTAAATCCAGAGTACAAGCTAATAAGTGCTTTATATGCAAATTGCCCCGCCTACCTGGAGGAGTGCGGCCCAGTGGCCTTGAGGGTAAAGCAGGGTGCATTCAGTGAGTGGTTGCACAGGGGCTGGGCCTGGCTGGAAGCGCGGAGTCAGGCATTTCCCTCGGGTGGGTGGGTCAGGAGATGAAGTCCGTGCCCAGCTGTCACTGTACACGGCTCCTGGAGCAGGGAGTTAGAGAGGCACGGAGTAGCAGCAGTTAAGGACACTTGTGCGTTCTGTGTAAAATAAGGAACTTGATTTAATGAACTTCAGAAAAAGGAAAAGTTTCTGCTTTGAAATGTGTCAAAAGACATTCCAGCAAGAGTATATAAGAAGTCATATTTTACTATAAATGAGTGGCATAACGTGTAAAATGTCAAGTAAGTCACTCCATAAAGTACAACGTCATTTGGTAAGTGAATAATCCCTGTTTTGAGTTCATATTTTCTGAAACTCAGTAATTATGTATTTCAGTCACTTAAGAAGTTTTCTTTTTTAAACTTGGAAGCAAATTTCACCAGAAAACCTTTGTCTTCAAGAAGTCCAAAGTTGGGGGCTGGGGATATAGCTCAGTGGAATAAGCGCTTGCCTAGCAAGCGCAGGGTCCTGAGTTCGATCCCCAGTACCGCAAAAAAAAAAAAAAAAAAAATAGTCCAAAGTTACTTTAACTTAGAGAAGCCCTGTGTAATTGTGTTTTTCAGAATTTGCATGGGCATCTACATTTTCCATAAACTATCCTGTTACCATTGTCCATTTTAAAGAATTATCTCTTATCATTGCCTTCCTCTAAAGTGTGCTCATAAAGTAAAATATGGGATATAAAACATACTTACGGGATTGGTATTTTAAAAGAAAGGTTTTTTTTAAATTTCTCAGTTGTTTAAAATTTTATTTATTATCACATTATACTTCAGGACCAAGATTTAAAGAATTTCTGAAGCCAAGCTGAATAGTCAAATTTCAAAGCTGATATGTGTTACTATATTGATTTCAGAGTCTAAGGAATGCTAACATTAGTTTACAGGTTAATTATCTTGACATTAAGGTAATTACCTACTCTAATATTGTTTTGTGTTTCTTCCTCTGAAGTAGGTGTCCTTCCTGTCAAATACCTGCTATACTATAGCACTAAATCCTCCCTGATAAATAATACAAAGAAAACACCAAGAAATTAGAGAGCAAGGATGCTACAAAGAGTCTTTAAAGAGAAAGTGACATTTAAACTCACTCTTGGCGGTAAACAGAAATATAATGGTGTTGATGGCTTATATTTATACACTTTCAGAAACTATGAAAACTTTTGGAAAATATTAACAAAATTAATCTTCAAGCAATATATCATTTAAGATGTGCAGTTTTATCATGTATGTCTTAAAAGAAGTAGCATATAAAATGTTTGCCTTCTCTGTAGTTTCACTACCAGTGAGTTATTTATAAAACAATTCCATTAAATGGTCTGGGACCCTCTGAGCTGAAAGGACCCAGACTGAGAAATCTGTCTTCACTTAGGGCAGGTGAAGAGAAAGAACCAGTTCCCTCTAATTCTTAGAAATCGGATGAAGCACAAAGGCCTTAGGAAAGATCAAAGAAAAAAGAAACTGCTACCTCGCACTGACAGAAACAGCAAGGAATAAGGGGAAAAAAATCTCCCTTCTAGGAAAGCAGAAGTTTAAAATTCCATGAATAATTTCTAGATATAATGGAAAATAATAATCCTTTAAAATTTAATGACACTCATTCTGAAATAAATTATAATTCTAAGTGATGTAATTTTTTTCTCTAAAACACTACTTGGAGGAAATGAGCTGGACACTTCATTTGTGTTTCTATTAGAGTGTTTCTCCCTTTCATTTTGTCATCAAATATTTATTGATTTTCTGATAGTATATGTTCCACTTTGCTTTACCTCATCCCTTCTAGGGCATTTTAGGCAGGCTGCTGTAATAAAAATACCATAGACTGGGTTGCTTACAGGATAGAAATGTATTCCTCCTAATTCTGAAGGTTACAGAGCTTTTGAGGTCAAGGTGCTGTCTTGACTGAGTTCCTTTGATTGACTGAGTTCCTTTCTTGTGAGGGCCATCTTCCCCGTTTGCAGATGGTGGTGTGTTCACTGCCAGGGAGAGAGACAGACAGACAGACAGGGCAGGAGGGAGGATATCATCTGTCTCTTCCACATAGATACCTATGCTTTATATACATATGTGCTAATCCCAGTCCTGAAGATTGCCCTTTTGTGACCTAACTGCCCCCAAAGGCTTCACCGCCTGCAAATACCATCACACTGGGGTTAGTTTCCACACAGGATGTTTGTGGAGAAGACATTCACCCCACAGCATGCCACATAGCTGAAACACTTGGAGAGAGGAATTCCTGTAAGCGTAGTTTCCTCACGCTGCCCAATTCATTTTACATCATGAAGAACCTTACCGGGGAAGCTCTGCCTAAGTGGGAAACATTTTTAAGCAAAGCCTTGATTCTCAGTCAGGCACAGCACTGTATGTTCTACGAGGGAGGGTGATGTAACAGGACTCTGAGGGAAGACACCAGATTGAAATGTTACTTTCTTTGGATTCTCATTGATAAGTTGCCATTTGGGAAATGGAACATTCTATTTGTTCCAAATTAGTGGACTGATGTAGAGAGCAATGCTCCCGGAAGTGGGTTTCAGCTCTTACTTACAACGCTGGGAACCCCCGTACCCATCGGCAGGAGCTGGGCCCCGGTGGATGCTTAGCAAATATTTGTTGCGTGAGCAAATTCCGCCACAGCTTCCCAGCAGACTGCCATTTTATAAGCACTTTAGGGATTATCTGTGTGAACTTCCCCATCTGAAGGGGTAGAAAACTAAAAGGTTCGGAGCTTGAGGCTGTTCCGCTAATGAGCAGTGGTACAAAAACCAGAACCCAGGCCTTCAACTCCCACTCAGATGTCATTTCTTTTTTTTTTATTTTAAAGAGAAAGAAATACTAACAAAACAACAACCATAAATACAAAAACAAAAACGATACATGACCTCAAAACAAAATGATAGGAATTAACAGCGGTTGCTACGCTAATACCGTTACCTGCAACAAAGTTGCTCAGTCCGCCAGATGTAAGAATGCAAGATTGATCAAACAATCAAAGACAATAACAAGTAATTAAAAAAAAAACCACTGGATACAGAGCATCACCATACAAGATGGTAGGAATTCAACAATGGTTCTTCTACTGCATATTGTTATCTTCAAGTCAGTCGTTCTGATTGCCAGACACAAGCATGCAAAATTGGTCAAGAAAAAAAATTTAAGCATTAACTTTTCCTTTCAGTAAGCCGCAGACATCAGCAGTACACCTAGCCCAGCTATCCTTGTATACACATATAAATTTTTTTCACTTAAAAGCGAAAAGAAAAAAGTAAGAAAACCAAATACATAAACAAAACAGCATAAAAGTTATAAAAATGATACAGAATTTCAAAACAAGGTGATAGGAAATTAATGGTTGTTATGTTACATAATGTTATCAGATGTCTTCTGTAAACACATTATAAATAAATAATATTTCAAAATTAAACATTTCTGTTAAAAACAAAACATAAACATTGCCCCAGACAGAGAGGAAGCACAGTTTTTGAGGTGCAGAGTCTCAAGAACCACGTTAGTAACACCATACAGGAAATAGTAACTTGTTGGCCAGTAGATAAAATTCAAATTATCAGCTGGTCATCTCTGAGCAAATTAACGTTTTAGTACAAAAGAATTTAATGTTCTGAGTTCTATGTGGAAGCAAGTGATTTCTAATAGTGAAGTCCGGACGTTCAGACAGCTGCTCTCCGTTATTCCTATGTAAAGTAGCTGGGGTTCTGCTGCTGTCTCCACAAGTTAATTCAGTCAGCAACTAAGATCATGTAAGGTCAGGATCAGTCTGAATATGAAAAAGCTTATGTTATGACAGCACTAATTCTATATGTAGCTGCTTTATCCAAAGCAGTCTTTACGTTTTAGGTAAAAGTACATTTCTTTTTTTTTTTTTTTTTTTTTTTTTTTTTGCGGTACTGGGGATTGAACTCAGGACCCTGCGCTTGCTAGGCAAGCGCTTATTCCACTGAGCTATATCCCCAGCCCGAAAAGTACATTTCTATCTAAACTATTTTTGTCATTTTATGTTTTAATTGTATT